>PVKP010032569.1:0-25810 GCA_004027715.1 Plecturocebus donacophilus | reverse complement strand
GGCTTCTGAGCCGGAGCCGCCCCTGCCCCGTGTCGTTGAGGCTCTTCTGAGACCAGGGCCAAGCCAGGGCAGCCCCTCTGCACAGCGCTGGCGCCCCCGCAGCCACACGCCTTCCCGTTGCCCACCCGTCCCCTCAGCCAGCGCACCAAGGTCAGAGGCTTCAGGGACAGCCCTGTGCTGGGTCTGGCCCATGCGTGAGGGAGGGGCTGGCACAGGGTAAGCCTCAGTAGAGGGGGACCAGGGGGTGGCTGCTGACTGCGGGGCCAGGGCAGAAGGAGACTCCGGTCCCGGAGGACGCGATGGCAGGTGGGAGCCGTGTCCCCAGGGCTGGTGTCCTCAGGCCCATCCCAGCCGATGGACGCCCTGGTTTTCGTCCTGCCTGACTCATTGGAGGCTTTTGATGCTATTCTCGGTGAAAGCCGGCCACGAATGAAGCCCGGACGCGTCCCTCTGCTGTCTGGTCCCTTTCATCCATAGCCTAGTTCTTCTTCCTCCTCACCAGGAGGTACCACCCTTTCTGGGGAGCTTCTCAGAAGGGCAGGAGCTGCCAGGGACTGTGCCACATCAGAGCCGTCCCCGGCACCACAGCCGCTCCGCTGCAGATGTGGAGCCTGAGGGTTAGACCGTGGGCGGCTGGGCTGGACAATGCCAGGCCAGTGCAGGAGGTCCCTGAGACTGTGGCTGTGACGTCCAGGCCCCCAGGAGGGGGTCTGGAGAAGGCTGTGTGATGCCAGCCCCCTCTACTCCTCGGCCACCTCCAGAGAAAGCCCCCGGGCCCTCCCCTGCCCACTCTGAGGCCAGGGGAAAGGGACGAGCTCCTGGGGTCCCTTCTGGCATCAGGCTCTGCCAGTATCTTTCCCACAGATCCCCCAGCGTCAGCCCGTGAGCCGCCTGCCCAGGTACGGGAAGGGAAGAGGCCAGACCCTGTGTCAAGAATGGAAACTCAGGGAAGGTAAAGGGAAGAGATGCTTTTTTTTTAAGACGGAGTCTCGCTGTGTCACCAGGCTGGAGTGCAGTGGTGTGATCTCGGCTCACTGCAGCCTCCACCTCCCGGGTTCAACTGATTCTCCCCCCTCAGCCTCCTGCGTAGCTGGGACTACAGGTGCCCGCCACCACACCCAGCTAATTTTTGTGTTTTTAGTAGAGACGGGATTTCATCACGTTGGTAAGGATGGTCTCGATCTCTTGACCTCCTGATCCGCCCACCTTGGGCTCCCAAAGTGCTGGGATTACAGGTGTCAGTCACCATGCCCGACCCATTTTTTAATTTTTTGTACAGATGGGGTTTCACTGTTGTCCAGGCTGGTCTTGAATTCCTGGGCTCAAGCGATCCACCCACCTTGGGCTCCCAAAGGGCTGGGATTACAGGTGGGAGCTACTGGGCGAGGCAGAGATGAGGCTGAACATTCACAGAGGCACGTGTGAGGGGTGGGAGAGTTGTTTGTTCACTGGGTCCCAGCCTGGGGCCATGCCTGGGAGGCAGCAGGTGCCCTTAACTTGCCATCTTGAACAAATGCTGCCCTCCCTTCACCTCCCTGCCTTGAGGTGACCCCTGCGCCTCCCCTGCGACCGCCTCTGCCCAGCGTCTGCTCCAGGTCAGTGCCCCTGTTGTTCCTTGTGGCCCAGTGCCCTCATGGCACCTGGCGTGGGCAGCACACTTGCTGGATGGGCCACACAGAGGGCCCAGAGCCGGGGCTGGGTCAGCCCCCTCAGCATTGGCAGAGACTTCTAAGCAACTGAAAACTCCTCTGGCCAACTGAGCAAGAAAAGGTTTCCAGAAAATCCCTCGAACTGCAGGGCGGTGCCCCAAAGCCTGCGGTGAGGGCAGTGAGGGCACCTGTCCCGCCTGGACTCAGCGCCCACCCGGGACACATGATGTGACCTTTCTAACCCCATGAACCCGGACCTGTGGCCTGGCCTCACAGTCATCCACAGAGCGTGGGATTGGCAAGTCCTGAGTTCAGCTCACTGCAAGCAGCCTGGGAGAGGTGGGCTGTGCGGGAACTCCTCAGAGGGAGGGGCTCTGCCTCCCATCCCCAAAACTGGATTCTGATGTTGCAGTCAGAAGGCGTGACCAGCATCCGCTATCAAGGTGAGCCTGCAGCCCGGCCCACCACACCATCTCCTGAAAGAACGTCTCATTTGCTCTCCGAGTCAAAAGGAAAAGAACAAAGCAGGGAAAGAAATGTTGTCCACAGCTGACAGAAGGCAAAAGTTCTTTAACATTTAAAACCTGCTGCAAGGGCTGGGCATGGTGGCTCACGCCTGTCATCCTAGCACTTTGGGAGGCCAAGGCAGGTGGATCACCTGAGGTCAGGAGTTTGAGACCAGCCTGGCCAACATGGGGAAACCCTGTCTACTAAAAATACAAAAAGTAGCCGGGCGTGGTGGTGCCCTCGGGAGGCTGAGGCAGGAGAACTGCTTGAACCAGGACCCGGGAAGAGGAGGTTGCAGCGAGCTGAGATCGCACCACTGCACTCCAGCCCAGGCTACAGAGCGGGACTCTGTCTCAAAAAAAAAGAAAAAGGCTGGTTGAGCCTCCGGGTAGCTAGGATGCCGCATGGAAGCCGAAGCCGCACCTCCCACATGGCCCCTTTGGCCAGCCGGGCCCCTCAGATGAGAGCTGCACCCAGGCCAGCGGCCGCCCCCTGCAGTTGGCTCTGCTGCCTCTATGTCCTGGCACCAGGTATGCTGGCCCAGATGGCCACCACTACAGGCAGCGTGGCTGTGGGCTCTGCTCTGGGGCACATACTGGGCCACGCCATGACTGGGGGCTTCCGTGGAGGAAGTAAGGCTGAGCCTGCGAGGCTGGACATCACTTACCAGGAGCCTCAGGGAATCTGGCTGGCACAGCAGTGGCAGCCTGGCTTCTATATCAGTTTGTGGAGTGTGCCCAGAACCAGGTGACATCGGGTTTCAGTGAAGTGCTGAAACAGTGCGACTTGCAAACAGATTTGCCTAATCAAGAAGTTCAACCTGGAGAAGTGGAAAAGCAGCTCTCATAACCAAGTTAATTTAATACAAAAATTTAATTGGTAATGAAGGTATGAAGTGTAGCCATCAGTTAAACCTGTCGTTCCTGGCGTCCTTGCTTCAGAATTGAAATGGAGGGGAGTGTTCCTACTCTGAAGAATTTGGAGCTGGGCAAAGGTTTGTGTGGTCTCCTTCAACTAGCTGTTATGATTTTATTCTTTGTAAGTTAATTAGAATAAAGTGATTTTCTTCCAAGAAAAAAAAAACAAACCTGCTGCAGTTCAAGAAAATGACGAAAAACTGGAGCAGGGAGGTAACAGGGCCCTGCAGAGGGACGAGCGCCCAGTAACTGGAGACGCTCAACTCTGAGCAAATGAAGAATCGCAGCCGAGACAGCAGCTCCCCAGCTGTCCTGCCCGCAAGACGCCGCAGACACTGCCCGCCCGCACCACTCAGATACCACGCCCATGCCGCCCACCTTTCACAGGCACACGGAGAAGCCAGGTCTGTCTAGGTGCCTGGCTGAGCATGGCACAGGGCACACAGTGTGGCCTCAGCTGCTTTTGTAAGAAACGGAAGTCCAGATTATCGTGCTGGAATATTCTCACACACACCGTCTCTGTGCACACCGGGGCGCAGCTGTTCCCAGGGTGTGGGGCGTCGAGGGCTGTTTGCTTTGCACTCTTCTCTTCTGCGTAGCTGGACTTTTTTTTTTTTTTTTTTAACCAATAGCACACATTTCTTCTATAGCTTAAAAAAAGTAAGATACAGAAACCATAAAAAATAAATGGAACTAATTATAAATAATTACAAAGAAGTGGCCAGTTGACATGGCTCATGCCTGTAATCCCAGCACTTTGGGAGGCCAAGGTGGGCGGATCACGAGATCGAGGCAGTGGTCTGCCTGCCTCAAGAGATAGAGGCCAGTCTGGCCAACACGGTGAAACCCCGTCTCTACTCAAATAAAAAAATTAGCTAGGCATGGTGGCGCACACATGTAATCCCAGCTACTTGGGAGGCTGAGAGAAGAGAATCGCTTGAACCTGGGAGCGAAGGTTGCAGTGAGCAGACATCACACCACTGCACTCCAGCCTTGGTGAGAGCAAGACTCCGCCTCAAAAAAAAAAAAAAAAAAAAAAAAAAGAAACAAAGTAATACATGGAGACACAAAAATGAGAAGAGAATGCACAGATACTTCTCCGTCTTAAAGCTGGTGGAAAAAACACTAACCTAAAATGACTCATTTCCCTCCAAATTACAACCGATCTAATTCGTACTGATTTTATTTCTTCCTTTTGAGACAGGCTCTTGCTGTCAGTCACCCAAGTTGGAGCACAGTGGCAGAGTCTCAGCTCACTGCAGCCTTGACCTCCCAGGCTCAAGCGATCCTCCCGCCTCAGCCTCCTGAGTCGCTGGACTATAGGCACACGCCACCATGGCAGCTGTTTTTGGTAGAGACGGGTTTTTGCCGTGTTGCTTGGCAACCTAGAGCACTGGCAAATGGCCGCATCCCAGACTCCACAGGGAAAGTGATGTCCCCACCCTCTCCTGTTAGGGGTCTTGATGGATTGAGCAAATGGAGAGACCCAAGATTAGGAGCACAGCCCTGGGGACCCTTCTGTGAAATGGGGAGGATGTGCCTCTGGCAGACACCTGAACCCTGATTTCCTGTGGAAATGAGCTGGTTGGAGGCCCCCCTGCACCCGCAGATGAGCGTTTTCTCAGTGGCGGACAGCAGGGGTGTGATGGGGTGTGGATCTCTGCTACCCCAGGTGGGGCCGAGACGGCAGGAATGGCCCTTCCCTAGTGCAGTGGGCGCGGAGGAAGCAGGCTGGAATGCCGGTGAACCGCCCCCCACCAGGGACGAGGGGTCCCCATTCACTGTCTTCAGCCAGATTGGAATCAACCGGTGGCAACCTTCACGCCCTTTCACTGTAGAGGGAGTTTTGTGGGCTGGGGGCAGTGGCTCACATCTGCAATCCCAGGATTTCGGGAGGCCCAGGGAGGAGGATTAAGTCGAGATTGAGACCATCCTCACCAACGTGGCGAACCCCCGAGTCTACTGAAAATCAGCCAGCTGTGGTGGCATCCGTCTGTACTTAGTGACGATGAGGCCAGAGAGCAACTTAAGCCTGACAAGTGGAGACTGCAATGAGCCAATATGGCACCACTGCACTCCAGTCTGCTGACGAGCAAGACTCCATCTTAAAATTAAAAATTTTTTTAAGAAGGATTGAGCCTAGGCTCAAGCTCCCAACCTGAGACAGTCTCGCTCAACACCCAGGCTGGAGAGCAGTGGCACGATCTCAGCTCACGGCACCCTCCGCCTCCCGGGTTCAAGCGATTCTCCTGCCTCAGCCTCCCGAGTCGCTGGGACTCCAGGCACGTGCTGCCACCCTAATTTTTTCATTTTTAGTAGAAATGAGGCTTCATCATGTTGGCCAGGCTAGTCTTGAACTCCTGACCGCAAGTGGTATGTATGCCTCGGCCTCTCAAAAGTGCTGGGATTACAGGCGTGAGCCACCATGCCAGACCCTCCCTGCACTTAAGTGATTCCCATACAACCTGAGCACAAACTCGGCACACACACCTTAGGAAGAGGGCAGCCAACAGCCCTCCAAATCACTGAAGGTTCGGCATGTTTCCTGACAAGCCAGGCGTTGTCACCTACCAAGTGTGGGCACCAGAGGTACTGGCACAACCTGCATCAACAGTCCCCAGGTCCCTCCACACCCGCACCTGGCAGAAATGTGCACACAGAACCCGGCTGGGCCCGAGGCCGCTTCTCTGGGGTTGTCATGGCCACAGCTGCCAAGCACTGGTAGGCCAAGGGCCGGCTGTGTCTGAAACTCAGGAGACACCATGCTGCTCTCGGACCCAGAACGAGGCTGCCGACCTCAGACCCCTGTACTCTGGCTCCCTCTTGTCCATGAGGCAAGAACAATCTAATACCATGGCCGCTGGGTGAAGACACCCAGTGAAGGGTCAGAGCAAGATGACCTCAGGCACCAGGCACAAAAGGTTCAAGAGTGAGGCCCTGAAAAAGATGCTACACTGACGGGAAACTACTCCGCTTAAAAAAGGCAACTCCAGGCTGGGTGCAGGGGCTCACACCCATAAACCCCATGACTTGGGAGGCTGAGGGACAATTCCTCGAGGCCATGAGTTCAAGGGTGCAGTGAGCCCTCTTCATTTTTTCGGTTGCTGCTGCCCAGGCTGGAGTGCAGTGGGGTGACTGTGGATCACTGCGGCCTCCGCCTCCAGGTTCAGGCAACCCCTTCACCTCAGCCTCCTCAGGAGCTGAGACCACAGGTGCGCACATCATGCCCAGCTAATTTTATCAGAGACAAGATTTTTGCCACGTTGGTGAGGCTGGTCTCGCATTCCTGAGCCCAAGTGATCTGCTCGCCGTGGCCTCCCAATGTGCTGGGATTACAAGTGTTAGCACCAGCCCAACCCAACCTTGTCTCTCTAAAAAGAAAATGGGCCCCTCTGGTGAAGTCAGCCTCTGTAACCTCCCCACAAGAAAACGATTTTAAATCAGTCACTAACCAAGCAAGCAACAGTGCTTTCACAGAAAAAATGAGGCATGATCCAGGGCTGGACTGTCTTCCAAGAACACCCCAAACCCCCCGCCAGGAAGTCACAGCAGCCAAGCCCCATCCCAGGACCAGCTGCTCCCACGAAACACATCACGTGGAGACCTAGCATGACTGCGGATTTACTCCGAGTCCCCAAGGGGGCTTTATTTTTTCTTTTCAACGTCCTGTTCCGCAGCCTCCTTGGCTCTCTTTGCTCGTATGCCGAAGAGCCGGGCATTGGCGCGGGCCATGCGGAGACTGGCGAAGGCTTTGAAATTCTTCTCCTCCTCAGTGATGACTCGTGCCTTCTCCTTCTTATAGACCTGGAAGAGAGGGACAGGGTGTTAAACCCACATCAATCACTGGGCACAACCAAGCGTCAGCAGAACCCAGGAGGCAGCCTGGGGGAGCAGGCATACCGCCCAGGCACTGCTGAAAAGCGACCCTGGCTTTGCTGAGCAATCACCTTCCCTAGGATTTAAGAAAAATAATAACTATAATAACCCTCCCTGAGCCAGACATGGTGGCCCAGGCCTGTAAACCCAGAAATTCAAAAGCAATGTAAACAACACAGAGAAACTTTCATCTCTCCTAACGTAGGGCTTCGTGGATGCAAACAGTAAAACTAAAAGGAAACGTTCCGTTCTACAAACCTCCATACACACTACAAGTACCGCTGTTGTCTTTCTTAGCCTGATCCCCACCTCCAATCCACCCACTGATCTTGTCTAAAGCCTGGACTGGAGCAAGCATCCACTTACATTCCGGATGGGCATGACAGGTCCTGTTAGCTGGGTGGCGAGCTTCAGTTCCTCAGCCTGTTGGGGAATGGGAAGGTTCAGTGGGTTTAGCTCCTCTGCCAAGGACGCCACACTCACCCAGCCCGTCACTTCCCCTGGGATCGTGTGTCGGAAACCAGTGTCAGCGTTCCCTGTAACACGCTCTGTGGTCCCAGTGTTGAAAACAGTCATTAGATGGTGAGGCAACTATCTTACTGAGCTGACACCCACGGAGTCATCTACCTGTGAACCAGGGTACCGGCTGAGAAGAACTGCTCCCTGATTCAACTCCCAGGAAGCCCATACGATGGACTCTTAACCTCACCCTACAAGGTTTTCCTAGAAACAGTTTGGAGTACGACCATTTTAGGGAGAACCATGATGTCGATGGAAAAAGCTGGCTCCAAGCATGACCAGAGCAGAAGATAATCCCTGCTGAAACGCAACAGCCGCACCTTGGCAGTCCTGGTGAGCTGTCTACTCCTGCAGGAGGCCACTGAACCAGGCCACACTGTCCCCGCCCGCCAGGACGGCCCGAAAGCCCTGTACTCACAGAGCTGTCGCCCTTCTGCGGGGCTGAGGGCTTCCTGGGGAACAGGATGAGTTTGGAGCGGTACTCCTTCAGCCGCTGCACGTTGGCCTGCAGGGACTCGGTGGACTTATTCCGCCTCCTCGGATCCACAGAAATGCCAATGGTCCGGGCCACCTTCTTGTGAATGCCGGCCACCTGCCGCAGAACCAGAGCGAGATGGGGACGGGCCCGGACTGTCTCCCGCCCCGAGGCGCCGACGAAAAGCCTCAGCGATCAGATGGAAAAGGGTTCAAATGTGCTTTCATCAAGGCCATACAGCGATTCCGGAGAATGTCATCACGCGACTGAGGCCAGCAGAGGGGCCTTCGGGCGCTCACCGACGCCGCGGCGTGGCCAGTACTCACCCTGAGCTCCTCCAGGCTGAAGCCGCGGCCGGCGCGCACCTTCGTGTGGTACCGAACCGTGGGGCAGCGCACGATGGGCCGGATGGGCCCCGACGCGGGGCGCGGGGCGATGCGGCGCGCCTTGGCTTGCCGGGCCTTGCGTCTGGTGGAGAACCGCAGCGCGTCAACTTCGCAGAAGGCCGCAGACAGCGCCCCCCGCCCCGGCACCGCCCGCCCCCAACCCGAGGCGCCGCCGCGAGCGCGGGGCTCACCGACGGATCTTCCGGGCCGGCTGGTTGAACCACGTGGCCACGCGCCGCTGCCAGTCCTTGTGGAAGTGGGGCTTCAAGATCATGCCATTCCGGCTGGGCGCCATGGCTGTTTACGGCCCTGCGGCTGCGGACGAAACTGGAGGGAGTGAGCGGCCGGGCCCCAAGCTCGCGCACTCCCCAGGCCTCCGCCCCGAACCCGCCATCCTGGGCCGTCCGACCGTGCTTAGAGCCCGGGACCCGGCCCAACGCTGTCCGTGAAGCAGAAAAGGCTCCTCCATGCCCGTGCTGGCGGCAGCGGAAGGCCGATGGCGCCGGATGGAGCCCGGTGGCTGGGAACCACTTTCACTCACCTCCCGCGCAGAACAGCAGCAAGGCCGAAAGGAAGCACCGCCGCAACGCACCCTGGGATAGCCGGGCGGGCCAACCAGAAGCGCCGGGCGCTCTGACCAATCAGAGCCCGGGAAGGAGGAAGTGACGTATCGCGTTTCTCCCGGCAACCCTAGCCCCGCCCTTGCAAACCTGGCGCCGCCCTAAGTGACGCGGAGTGGAAAGCCGCCAGGCAAAGGTTGCGGTGAGCCGAGATTGCACCACTGCGCTACAGCCTAGACAACAGAGCAAGACTCAGTATCAAAAGAAAAAAAAAAAGAATTTCGGTCGGGCGCGGTGGCTTACGCCTGTAATCCCTCAGAGGCCGACGCGGGCGGATTACGAGGTCAAGAGTTCGAGACCAGCCTGGCCAACACGGCGAAACGCCGTCTCTACTAAGAATGCAAAAATTAGCAGGGAGTGGTGGTGCGCGCCTATCAATCCCAGCTACTTGGGAGACTGGGGCAGGACAATCTCTTGAATCCGGGAGATGGAGGTTGCTGTGAGCCGAGATCACACCACTGCACTCCAGCCTGGGCAACAGAACGAGAGTCCGCCTCAAAAAAAAAAATTTTTTTTTTCACAAGCCAGGCACGGTAGCTTATACCTGTAATCCCAGCAGTTTGGGAGGCCGAGGCGGGTGGATCACCTGAGGTCAGGAGTTTGACACTAGCATAGCCAAAAGGGCGAAACCCCATGTCTACTAAAAACAAAAAATTGGCCAGGTGTGATGGCGAGTGCCGGTAATCCCAGCTACTCGGGAGCGGGAGGAGGGAGAATCACTTGAACCCGGGAGGCAGAGATTGCAGTGAGCCAAGACTGCACCACTGCACTCCAGTCTGGGTGACAATTGACTGTCTCAAAAATAAAAAATAATAATTTCACGAGAATCTCAGCACAGTGGCTCACACCTGTAATCCCAACACCTTGGGAGGCTGAGGCAGAAGGATTACTTGCGCTCAGAAACTGGAGACTGGCCCCGTCTCTACAAAAATTAGGCTGGGTGCAGTGGCTCATGCCTGTAATCCCAGCACTCTGGGAGGCCAAGGCGGGCAGATCATGAGGTCAACTCAAGACCAGTCAGACCAACATGGTAAAACCACGTCTCTACTAAAAATCCAAAAATTAGCCAGGCGTGGTGATGCACACCTGTAATCCCAGCTACTCAGGAGGCTGAGGCAGGAGGATCGCTTGAACCTGGGAGGCGGAGGCTGTAATGAGCCGAGATTGTGCCACTGCACTCCAGCCTGGGCAACAGAGCAACACTCTATCTCAAAAAAAAGAAAAAAAAGTTAGCCAGGAATAGTGGTGTGTGCCTGTGATCCCAGTTACTTGGGAGGCTGAATCAGGGGCATGGCTTGAGCCCAGGAGATCAAGGCTGCAGTGAGCTAAGATGGCACCACTGCAGTCTAGCCTGGGTGACAAAGCAAGACTCTGTCAAAAAACAACACAACAACAACAAAAAACAATTACTGAGGACACCACTCGGGTACAGCAGCTAAAAACCTCCCAAGTGCGTGCCAGTCTTTGGTAATGGAGTTGGAGAACGGCGGCAAAGGTCAAGGTGTCTCTCCGATGCCCACCTTTGGGTGTGTGACGGCACCTGCGGCTGCCCCCTTATAACTCTGCCAGCGTTTTTGGGGGGCATTCAGTGTTGTAGCAACACTAGAACAATCCACTCATGTCACTGCACCACAGGGAAGGCTGAAGCCACAGAAGGTCAGAGTGTGAGCTGCATGCTCTGAACACAAGGCCAGGCCCAGTGCTGGGGGTCCTGGGTCATCCTCTCTTCCTACAGGGTCCAGGCCCCAGATTCTTACAGGAGTTTTCCACCTAGCCCCTGCATTACTCAAATTATAAACTGAAAACACAAGCCCACCAGCTCCTCTGTGTTAAGAGCTGGCCAGACAATGCAATGGTAGATTTTTCCAAGCATAGAGTTTATTAGTAATCTCAACAATTCTCAAGGCAATAAAAACCAAAGCATCCCAACACTGCATGACTAGACTGGCAAGAAGTCCTGTCCACATGGCAACAGGTGGCAGTGTTGAGTCCTCCAGAGCTCAGTTTCTGGGCCTGACTCCGTGGCCTCATTGATCAGTGAGCTCCATGACAGAGCCGCTGGAGTCAGGACAATCGGCTCAGAGGGTCCTTTCATGTCCGATCCCCTTAGCATTCCGAGGGAGCCACGGGAACTGGAACGGCTGTGCAGGCGTCAGCATGAACAGGGGTCTGTTCAGAGTCTGAATGCCGTGCGGTCTCTGGGTAGCCTTAGCCACACTGGGAAGGGCTGTGTCTATAACCCTGGGAACTTGAGGTATCCCATGCTCACTTGGGAAAGCACTAATAACCTTCCCCATGGGGGAAACGATGCACAAACACAAGGCTCATTCAGTTGTTTCCTAAGAGAAGTTTACAATCGTGAAAAGGGTAATCAATAAAGAGATCTCAGAAGCCCCTGCGCAAAGACTATTGAGGGCCCCAAGAGCAAGTGCAAAGCTCAGCTGAAAAGAAAAGCGGGGCAGCTGAGTGAGCCGCTCACTTCTTGGATCACGTGCACGTGCGGCCAACACATCCCAACTACTTTGGCCAAGATGGCTCTTCACCTCAAAGTGGGGGCTGCTGGGCCTCTTCCGCCGCAGCCTCCTCTCCAGAGTCCTGCTTCTCCCTCTGGGCGTCGATCCACCGCTGTGGCGTGATCATTTTCTTCGGCCCGTGGGGCGGTGGGCCAATGAGAGCCTCAATGTCCTCATAGTTTATCACTTCCTTTTCCAGAAGGGCATTTGCCAGCTAGAAAGAACAGGCAGAGCAGTGTGAGTCCCAGGACAGACACAGAGCATCTCTATGTCCCGGGGAGGCGACGGGAGGCGTGAGGGCCTGCCTGTGGGCAGGACACCCTGGACAGGCCACTTTCCCAGGGAAGCGGAGGCACCGAGGCAGCTCTGAAAGAACAATCACTCCCATCTCAACCTCACAAATGATTTCCGGCTGCCAGCCTCATTAATTTTTCTATTTCCCTTCAAAATCTTGGCTTATTTTTGGCAACTGCAATTTCCTTCACCAAACAAGATGTGTGTGTCTACAGGGAAGGAGATGGGGAAAAGGCTGCACCCTCCTGACTGGAAACTGAGAAGAGGAACACTGGCAAGAAGGAATCTGAGGTGGTGTGTGAGCTGGGACCTCAGTCTGGGGAAGGGAGTTCCTGCCACTCCAGCTGGGATCCTGGAAAACACTCCGGACGCCGGCTGTCCTGTGCCAGCAGCCGAGGCCTGGCCGACCACAGAAAACTGCCACAACCACATTTCCCTGGTTTCTGTCGAGGCAAAACTCTTCCAGATTTTCTTTCTTTTTAACTGCCTGCTCCTTTCCTCACTCTTCCAAATTTTCTAAAGAAAATGGTAACTCCTGAATCCAGGGTGATTTACCTGCAGCTGTATTCCAGGAGACACACATTTCCTCTCCAGGCTGCTCTTGAGATTTTACTAGGTTCTGCAACCCACCGAGTGTGTGAGTGGCTGGCGGTTCACACACACAGGGCTGACACTCCACTCCGCAGCCAGTGAGAGAGAAGCCAGAAGCCTCGCCTGGACCTTTGCCCTTGCCCACTCTGGCTTCCCTGTGGTGAGTCTGAGTTCTGCAAAGCTGCTTCGTCAGCTGTGACGTGCAGGTGACTCACAAGAGACCCGGTCTGCAGGCAGGAGCTGCTTCAGTGGGAGATGGCACTGCCCACACCTCCCCCAAGGCTGCTGCTGCTGGTTGGGGACGACACTCCAAGGCCCCAAACACAGGATACCCACATGACACAATGGTGCCTCACTTGAAAGAAACAAGGGGAGCTGAAGAAACAACCACCCTTCCACTGCCTACCCATCTGTTCACAACATGGGACAGAGAGCCGTTCACCTCTCCTGAGTTCTAAGCAGCAGTTACCAGAACCCAAATACAAAATTGTTTTTTGTATTTTCAGTAGAGATGAGGTTTCACCATGCTGCCCAGGATGGTCCCGAGCTCCTGACCTCGTGATCTGCCTGCCTTGGCCTCCCAAAGTGCTGGGGTTACAGGCGTGAGCCACTGCACCCAGCCAAAACTTTATTTTAAAAAAAAGTTCAAGGAGAAAGTTTAAGAGCTGGAAAAAGATTAAACACAACTGACACAATACTGGTAACTGCTAATGCCAGGTAACAGGCACAGGAGACGCCGTGGCAGCTTTCTTCTACCTTGAGGGAGCACACGTGATGTGTTCATGATCAAAGTATGGAAAATATAAGGTAGAATTCCCATTGACCAGAGTGTTCTCTGCTCTCTCGGACCATGGGGACTGTGGGTGCCGTGAGGACTCTGTGAGGTGTGGCGGCCTCCCCACTGGGCTGGGGCCTCACCGCCTGCAGCTTGTCCAGGTTCTCCTGCAGCACTTTCTCGGTGTGTCTGTAGGCCTTGGCCACCAGCAGTCTTGCTTCCTGTGAGTGGAGGAAACTGTTGTCAGGGGCAAGGCTGGCTGCCTGGCTCCGGCACCAAAGCACAGAAAAGAAATGCAGGGCTGGAAAACATGGCCCTTCCCCTCCCAGGATGGCAGGACTCCTCGGCCAGTAGGTCTCCTGCCCCCGTGACCCCTGCCAGGAAAGCAGGGCCCCGCATGCCTGCCCACCTGCCACTCACATCAACCACCGCCTCACAGGCACACAGCCAGCCCTTCCTGGCCCAGTCTGAAGGCCATGTGGGCCTGGCTCTATCACCCAGTTCGTTTATTTGATATTCTTTCCAGATTCACATCTATAATTTCATCAGGAGCATCTATGTCCTCCACAGGTCAGAGCTACCGCAAAGCCCAGAAGGAAGAAAGCCATGTGGGGCCTGCAGCTGAGCTCAGCTGGGGTGGCCGTGGGCGGCCCTCATGTGGCAAACCCGGGGACTCCCTTCCCGGGGAGCACGTAGCACAGTGGCGAGGCCAGAGCAGACTCACATGATCCATCATCTGCTGCAGGGCTTGGCTGAAGGGGCGCCGCCCGATGTCCATGAGGCCCTCCTGTGCCTCAGGGAAGGAGATGGGCCCGATGCCAGGTGCCATCCCAAACTGCTTCACCATGGAGTAGGCAATGCGAGTGACCTTCCTCAAGTCGTCCTGTGCCCCTGGAGAGTGGTCAAGACAGAGGGACCCTCAGCACTGCAGGCGCACAGCCCTGCTGGCCCAGGCATCCCGGTCAGAGCCCTGGGGCTGCAGCGCGCCTCCCCATCCATTCCCACCCACGGAACCGCACCACGAAGCTGGACAGCGACGGCGTCAGTGCTCCGCCACTGCTCCTTAAGAGAGCCTTCAAACTTTCAGAAATGCTGTTTAGAGATCGAGAACGGGGGGTGCATCAGAGCTCACTGCAAGGCAGTTCTCAAGCACAAGCCCAGCCGACGTGAGGCAAACCTGAGGACCTAGAGCCCAGGGTTCCCAGGACCCTCCTTCAGCTCTCAGCACATCCCAGTGAAGTAACAGCTTGAGAACAGTCAAGCTGTGTCAATTTCATTTCGTTTCCTGTAGGCATTCCCAATAATTAACCAATTAAATGCCTCTAGAGTTGGCATCTAAGTTTTTGTCCAATTAAATTGTCGAAAAACTCTTGCTTGGCTCCAAATCTCCCATGAACACAACTTACCTTTTAAAAAATACTTAATAAAATTCAAAACTATGCCTACACCTGATTCGCCCCATCGCATGCAATGGAACAGAAGGGAGATTGCTGTGGAAACACTCTGAAACCCCAGGCCCATGCGGCCGCTGTGCTCCTCACCGGAAGTGACCCTGTTGAAGGTCAGCGCTTCCGACGCCCGGCCCCCAAGGGCCATGCACATTCGCTCAAACAGCTGCTCCTTGGTGAAGAGGTACTGGTCTCTGGGGAGCATCTGAGCAAAGCCCAGGGCGGCGTTTGTCCGAGGCGCTATGGAGACCTGCACAAGGTCAAGATGGCCAGGTCAGCAGGCAGGATGTGGCTTTGAGGAAGGTGTGGGACAGACTAAGAGGACTCTGTCACCAGAGTGTTTCAGAGCAGGAAGGCAAATCTGCACCATCTACAACAAAGGACCCTAACGCTACATACGGCCAGCCCACAGAGACAGCAGGGTTCCCAACTACAGGAGCCTATTCACAGTCGGGGAGTGTCTTCCTCATGTACGACCAGGTGCCAGGCCCTGAGAAGACAGCTGAGAGGCGAAGAACAAGTCACGCCTCCGATGGCCGCTGCGCTGACCCCTTGCGCCAGCAACGGCCGCCGAGGGTTCAGTAGCAGTGGGATGCCAGGGAGCAGCGACTGTCCTCACCTCTGCTGCTCCCCACACCCCTACATCAGGTGTGCAAGGAGGTGGACTTGGGGCCAACGCGCTACCCCAACGAGAAGGAACTGCTGTGTGGGAGACAGAGGGAGACAGGGCAAGGGCAGGTCCTCTGCTGGCTCAGCTGCTGTTTCTGAGAATTGGGGCAGCAAGACGACCATACCTAAGTGCTCTGAGAATCCCGAGAGGAAGCTTACTTTAAAATCTAAAACTAGGCCGGGCGTGGTAGCTCACACCTGTGATCTCAGTACTCTGGGAGGTAGAGGCTGGCGGATTGCTTGAGCCCAAGAATTCAAGACTAGCCTGGGCAACATAACAAGACCCCTTCTCTACAAAAAATACAAAAATTACCTGAGCATGGTGGCGCATGCCTGTAATCCCAGCTACTCAGGAGGCTGAGGTGGGAGCATTGCTTGAGCCCAGAAGGTCGAGGCTGCACTGAGCTGTGATCGTACCAATGGACTCCAGTCTGGGAGACAAAGAGAAAGACTCCATCTCAAAACAAAAAGAAGGCTATGAATAACTGTTGCAGTGATGATCGCATTAATCACCAAAACCGTAACAGTCAATTCACAACCTTTCCCTGGCAGGACACTTGAGCTTTGGGAAGGAGACTGACTTTTTGATTGTGACTAACTTTTGCCCATCAAATAAAGTAAAAATTCTTTTTTTTTCCTTGGAGAGAGAGTTTCACTCTGTCACCCAGGCTGGAGTGTAGTAGCATGGTCTTGGCTCACTGCAGCCTCTCCTTACTGGGTTCAAGCAATTCTTATGCTTTTGCCTCTCAAGTAGCTGGGATTACAGGTACCCACCACCATGCCTAGCTAATTTTTTGTATTTTTGGTAGAGATGGGGTTTCACCATGTTGGCCAGGCTGGTCTCGAACTCCTGACCTCAAGTGATCCACCTGCCTCGGCCTCCCAAAGCCCCTGCATTAATTTTGACTTGCTGAGATGCTGTGTTAAAATGTTATGTTCATTGCTGGGTTTTTCAGTGTGCCATAAATGGGCCCCTAGCTGAGTGTCCACTTGCCCCACACCGGGCCTGGCTCTGGCCCCATAACTGCAGCGACACATACCTGGTCCCCAAACGCTGGCCTCTCAGCCCTGCTGGGAGCCTGGGATGGGCAGGATACTCTCAGATTAACACCCTGCTTTACTACAACTCACACCTGAGAAACAGGAACAGGGAGCAGCACTGATGAACCAAGCTGCCCAGCTGCTACACAGTATGCATTTTTTGCAGCGAGCCCTAAGGTCTGGCCCGTGCTACACAGTATGCATTTTTTGCAGCGAGCCCTAAGGTCTGGCCTGTGCTACACAGTATGCATTTTTTGTAACGAGCACTGAGGTCTGGCCTGTGCTACACAGTATGCATTTTTTGTAACGAGCACTGAGGTCTGGCCAACTGCTACACGGTGTGCATTTTTTGCAGCAAGCACTGAGGTGGGAGCACAGCACTGCTGCCTTCTCAGGTGAGCCTCCAGCCTGCACCGCCTCCCTGGCTCCACCGTAAAGACAGCACCTGTGTTCCAGATAGCTACCTCCTCTTGGCAGCACTCAAGCAGGTCTTAGGGAAGCTGGCTGTTAACGTCAACATCTGAAGAATAAACTTCCATCGAGTTCACAGCTGCCTACAAGAGTAGTTCTTTTTTTTTGTTTTTTTTTTTAAATAGTAGAGACAGGGTTTCACCATGTTGGCCAGGCTGGTCTCAAACTCCTGACCTCGTGATCTGCCCACCTCGGCCTCCCAAGGTACTGGGATTACAGAGTGAGCCACTGCGCCCGGCCTAGAGTAGTATTTTTATATGTACACTCACCTCACTTCTTTCCCAAGTTAGAAGTCACTTTGGAGTGGACAGGCTAAGGACAGGCAAAGGCAGCGAAACCTCACTGCAAGGAGTAACCTCCTGGAGTCACCCCAGGAGCAGCACCACGCTCCGACAGGACAGCCCACTCCCGCCTCCCATGTCCGAGTTTCCACCCGTCACCTGGGACAGTCACCTCCCACTGTGCTTCCTGCTCCCTGGATCATGACAGTGGCAGGCTTTCTCACATGACCTACAGACACGGGGGGATGTTCCAGTCGGCAATGCCCAAGGCCCGCGTGCTGAGACTCACCTTCATCACAGCCTCCGTGTGCTCCAGCATCCAGCCCACCAGGGCATGGCCCGACTCGTGAAACGCGACCACTTTCTGTTCTTCCCTAGAAAGGATCTTGCTCTTTTTGGCGGTCCCTGAAAAAATGCCAGGGTGTGAGCTGAGGCTCCGGCCCTCTCCCTGGCTGGGCCCTGCTCCTGCCCCGTGGAGTCAAAGCGAGGCCCTCTCTGCACGTCTGTCTCCTGTACCTCTGCCCCAAACTTCACTGCAGTCATTGCTTTGCACGCCCCAACTCAAAAGGACACTCTTTAGGTGAAAGCTGTTGAAGGAGGTCATGATTTCTTCTTCTACATATGTTGCCATCATCGAAATAGCTGCTGCTGCTTTTAGGACCAAGTACAACCCTCCTGAAGAGCCTGCCCTCCTGCCCCAGGGTTGGGGGACCCGCAGGGCCAGGGCAGGGGTCACAGAACAGCAGCTTCCGACTTTCTCCCTGGCAGGATGGGCAGAGGTCTCCTCTGAGTTACGGGCCTCCTGCTGATGACTCCTTCTTTCCTCAGACCTGCGGGGCAGCTCCTGCCCCTGTTACTTATGGCTCCTTACAGCTTTCACTCATCTCTTCTGTGGCCTTTTGCCTCAGGGACAAGGCTTTTTTTTTAAGAGACAGGGTTGTTGCTGTCTCTTAAAAAAAAAAAAAAAAAGGCTAGAGTGCAGTGGCATAATCATGACTCTCTGTCACTTGAACCTCCTGGGTTCAAGCAATCCTCCCGCCCCAGCCTCCTGAGTAGCTGGGACCAGAGGTATGCTTCGCCACCAGGCCTGGCTAATATTCTCTCTTTTTTTTTTTTTTTTTTTTTGAGATGGGGTGTTGGGATCTTGCTATGTTGCCCAGGCTGGTCTCGAACTCCTGGCCTCAAGCAATCCTCCTTCCTTATCCCTGAAAGTGCTGGGATTACAGGCCATGCAGGGACAAATGTTTGCATTAAATTTCCCCTGTTCAGCTTACTGGCGAGGCTTCATATCTGTAAGTTTCCATTCTGTGCAACTTGATTCAGCTCATGGTCCTGAGTGCTCAATACGTTATGCTGCTGGGACCTTCCACCACCACTTCACTGTTAAGGCTTTAAATGCTGAGACACACTGGCTGTGGCTGGTGAGTTACTTCAACCGCAGCTGGCTACAGGACTATGCACAAAGGCATGAGACCACAGGGCTTACAAGACAGGCTTTACCTGAAAATCAGCGTTTCTAGTATGGGCGAGTGCCGGCAGGCACACACCAGAAAGGGCTCAATCCGACGGACAGCACAGCCAAGCCTGCAGCCCGGGCATCTGGAGGACACCACGCCCAGGCGCTCATGCCACCCACCAGAGATGAGCACTCAGAGGCGTCTCTCCCACCAGGAGCCGGGGCCCCCATGCCCCCTGCACTTCCTTCCATCAGACCCTTCAGGCATTTGCCCGTGCACCTGCGCTGACCACTCCCCGTTCCCTTTGTGGTGAAGAATGAATTTGCAGCTTCCACAAGGAAGAACCAGGGGCTGCCCAGGTTGGGTTTTCTCAGGGACGTGGGGGACACAGGGCAGGCTCCCAGCACCAGAGTGATGGTCAGGCAGGCATAACCTGGATGCAAATCAGACAAGAGCCGCAGGTCATCTGCCAGGGTGAGCAAGTTTCCCAGAGGGACACCCGGACTCACGATGGACATCAGGCTGCTCCCTGGGTCGAAGATGCATCCTACCACCACACACAGTGCCTTCATCTCCCTGAATGCAAGACTGCTGGCCACCAGGCACTGGACCCCAGTTTAGCTGGGGGCTCTCAAGATTCAGGCTGTCCACACTAAAGATGAATGCAGAGCACCCACTCAATGCATCACACACGTGACATGGTGTCCTTTCAGTATTTTCGTTTCTCCTCCTGGAGACAGGGTGTTGTCCAGGCAGTACTGCCCAGGCGGAACTGCAGTGGTATGATCACAGCTCACTGGAGCCTCGACCTCCTGGACTGAAGCCATCCTCCTGCCTTGGCCCCCTGAAGTGCTGGGTTACCGGTGTGAGTCACCACATCCTCCCTGGCCTGTAGTTCCCACTCAGTCCTTTCTGCTTTGATACTGTTATCAAAAGCTTATCAATTTCCACATAAAAGTAAATGGTTACACAAAAACACACTTTAGTAAGACACAGTCAGTGCCTGCCAGCCCTCTTGACTCGAGGGGCTGTCAGGGAGAAGCCAGGGCGTGTTTTGTACGACGTCTGGCACAGCAGCTGCCCCCACTCCCATCCTCTTCAGGGATCCATTGCTTTCCCAAGCTGCAGCCCTGGGAGCCCACGAGAGGCGTGTTTGTGCTAGGGATTCACTCACAGTGAGGGTGAGGAACTTGGTTCTCTCAGGGACAGCTCGAGAGGGAGGTTCACGCTCCTTAAACACCTGTGGCAAGAACCACTTCCCTTTTCAAACGTACAATCTGTCTCAGAGTGACGGTGTGAGTCTGAACCATTCAATGAGAAGATGACCGACTGATCACGTCTGGGTGTCATCACCATAGCTACGGAAACCTCCAGCACCTCTGATTCCCAGTGTGGTCCTGCTCTCCTCAGACCCCGCACTGAGTAGCCACGGAACAGCACTGTCAGAGGCAGCCAGCCCGCCAGTCACCCACCACCAAACCCCATCTCCTGTTCCTGACAGCCGGGGCCATGCTTTTCGCCAGAGTCGTGCTGCAATCCACACCTCTCCTCAGCGCTCTACTGTGCGGGAGGCACAGCCAGCCCTCCAGGGCAGTGGGCGGCAGCAGCCCTCCGGTCCACAGTCAGCGCAGGTTCACAGGCAAATGCCTGAATGGCCTGATTAAAGGAAGTGAGCCTGCCACACCCAGATTGGCAAGGCATTTTTACTTTTTTATATTTTATTGATTCATTGATTGATTGAGATGCAGTCTTGCTCTGTTGCCCAGGTAGAGTGCAGTGGCACTATCTTAATTCACTGCAACCTCTGCCTCCTGGGTTCAAGTGATTCTCCTGCCTCAGCCTCCTGAGTAGCTGGGAATACTAGCACCCGCCACCACGCCCAGCTACTTTTGTATTTTTAGTAGAGATGGGGTTTTGCCATGTTGGTTAGACTGGTCTCGAACTCCTGACCTCAAGTGATCCACCCGCCTCAGCCTCCCAAAGTGTCAGAATTACAGGCGTGAGCCACCGCACCCGGCTACTTTTTTTTTTTTTTTTTTTGAGACAGTCTTGCTCTGTTGCCCAGGCTAGACTGTAACGACGTGACCTCAGCTCACTGAAGCCTCCGCCTTCCAGGTTCAAGCAATTCTCCTGCCTCAGCCTTCTGAGTAGCTAGGATTACAGGTGTGCACCACAATTTCCAGCTAATTTTTGTATCTTTAGTAGAGATGCAGTTTCACCATATTGGCCAGGCTGGTCTCAAACTCCTGACCTTGTGATCCGCCCATCTTGGCCTCCCAAAGTGCTGAGATTACAGGCATGAGTCACCACGCCCAGCCCCAGCTATTTTTTATACTATTATTTTTATTTTTTTTCGAGGGGGCATTTTATTTTATTATGTTTTCTTTTTATTTTCTTTGGCAAGGCATTTATATATTTCTGTTGGATGAGTCTGCCTACTCTTAGGTAAATCTGTGATATTTTAAACTAAGGAGAACTATGTTGTATATGAAGACATGAGCTATACAGAACTGAAACACAACATGTTTCCTTCCCGTGTGATGGTTCCCTGCTGTTGAATGACAGAGGACGCCCAGGCTCAGATCTGGCCCCATCCATCTCACCTCTAAATACCTGCCTGGGTATTTCTAGGGTTCAAGCCCTGCTAAGAACAGCATTTGCCCCTCTTACCTGCAAGGACGCGCTCCACGGCGTACTCGAAACTGAGCGTGTGCACGGACGTGTGTCCCTCCCGAGCCGCGTGCAGCGCAGCCTCATTGCAGATGTTGGCGATGTCAGCCCCTGTCAACACAAACAGCAGCCAGGCGTCGGGGGGAGGCACGGTTCTGCTCTATCGCAGCTTAAGAGGAGGAAGGGGCCTCAAAGAATAACAAAGCAGCTGGGTGCGGTGCTCACATGTGCCATCTCAGCACTTTGGGAGGCTGAGGTGGGGGGATCACCTGAGGTCAGGTGTTTGAGACCAGCCTATGCAACACGGTGAAACACTGTCTCTACTAAATATACAAAAATTAGCTGGGCGTGGTGGCGCATGCCTGTAATCCCAGCTACTCGGGAGCCTGAGGTAGTAGAATCACTAAACCCGCAATGTGGAAGCTGCAGTGAGCAGAGATCACACCACTGCACTCCAGCCTGGGTGACAGAGTAGGACTCTGTCTCAGAAAAAAAAAAAAAAAGGGAAGAAACAAAGAAGGAAAGAGACCAAGAGTGCTGGTGAGAACGTGTGGGAGACAAGGCACAGGGGAGCTGCTGCCAGGAGCAGACTGGAGAGCGCGGCAGGCACCACTGCGGCCGCTCCACAGAGGAGACAGAACTGCCCAGGTCCAGCCGCTTGACACCCAGCTCTCGTCCCAAGTGCAGCTCCACACACCATCTTGTGACTGATTCCACCTAACGGCTCCTGAGCACTGATGGGAAAGAGATTAAAGGCTCTCTAGTATCCACAACATTGCAGAGAAAAGACGTTAAAAAAGCATCAAAAAGGAAGTTCATGTCATAAAAGACGGGAGTTTTGTTTACATTAACTTTTAAAATGAAAGCCCACAGAAAAACATCTTGATGTATGATTTCTTTTTTTTAAATGTTCTTATTATTTTTTTAGAGACGGAGTTTCACCATGTTGGCCAGGATAGTCTTGAACTCCTGACCTCAGGTGATACACTCGCCTCGGCCTCCCAAAGTGCTGGGATTACAGGTGTGAGCCACCGTGCCCGGTGATGTACGATTTCTATGTCTATGACTTGACAGAGACTGAGGGTCAGAGGCAGGAGGTTTGCTGGCACCACCTGGTGCAGGGCCGTAAGACGCCCCGTCAGATGGGAAGCGCCCTGCATGATGGCTCACTGTGTGGACACACACATCAGTCTCACTATCCCTGCAGTCAACACAGACCCAGAACCCCGGTCTGGTTTCCCACCCCTGGGGCGGGGGAAGGCATGTGGGTGCCGTGCGGACTTCCTGCTGCCCCCCACACACATCGGCTCCCACAAAGGCTTGGACCAAGCAGGGGCCCCAGAGAAGGGGCAGCGCCTACCGCACAGGAGGCCCCGATGCCGTGTGTGCAGGTAAGACCACCTGCCCTCCACACACGACACTGCCCGGGCTGCGGGTTGAGAACGTACCACTGAATCCTGGCGTGAGCTCCGCCAGACGCTGGGAGTAAAAGGTGCGGGCCTGGGTCAGCTTCAGGCTCTTCAGGTGCTGCTCGAAAATCTCCCGCCTCTCCTGCCAGAACCAGGACAGGATAGACCGTCGGGCTCACACCCAGCTATTACTGCGGCGTGGCATGTATGTCTGTGGGGAGAGGTGGGGTGTCCCCGACACATCCGCCCTGAGGACAAGCCCCACTTGGGAGACCTGTGGGAACTGCCAGTTTTAAATCAGTGTTGTTTACCATCAGTTACCACCCATGCAGCTGGTGAGCAGCAAGCAGAATTCTTTTTCTTTTTTGAGACAGGGCATTGCTCCATCACCCAGGCTGGAGTGCAGCAGCATACATGGTCTCAGCTCACTGCAACCTCGGTGTCCTGCGTTTAAGCCATTCTCCTGACAGCATCCCAAGTAGTTGGCATTACAGACAGGTGTGTGCCATCATGCCCGCCTAAGTTTTGTATTTTTAGCAGAGACGGGGTTTTGCCAAGTTGGCCAGGCTAGTCTCAAACTCTTGGCTTCAAGTGATCCACGAGCCTCAGCCTCCCAAAGTTCTAGAATTACAGGTGTGAGCCATCACACCCGGCCATGAGCAGCATTTTAGTTCTCATGTTTTTGAGACAGAGTTTCACTCTTGTTGCCCAGGTTGGAGTGCAATGGTGCGATCTCGGCTCACAGCAACCTCCACCTCCTGGGTTCAAGCAATTCTCCCGACTCAGCCTCCCAAGTAGCTGGGATTGCAGGCAAGTGTCACCACACCCAGCTTATTTTGCATTTTTAGTAGAGACGGGGTTTCTCCATGTTGGTCAGGTTAGTCTCGAACCCCCAACCTCAGGTGATCTACCTGCCTCAGTCTCCCAAAATGCTGGGATTACAGGCGTGACCCACCACACCTGGCCAGAAGCAGCACTTTAAACATAAACAGATCGCTCTTGGATGGCCGGGCCTGGTGGCTCATGCCTGTAAATCCTAGCACTTTGGAAGGCCAAGGGGGCAGATCACCTGAGGTCAGGAGTTCCAGACCAGCCTAACTAACACAGTGAAACCCCATCTTTACTAAAATACAAAAATTAGCTAGGCATGATGGCAGGTGCCTATAATCCTAGCTACTTGCAGGGCTGAGACAGGAGAACTGCTTAAACCTGGGAGGTGGTAGTTGCACTGAGCCGAGATCGCATCACTGCACTCCAGCCTGGGCAGCTGAGTAGGGGGAAAAAAAACAAAAAACCTAGCCGGACATGGTGGGGCACGCCCGTAGTAGTCCCAGCTACTCAGCTTGAGCCCTGAAGGTCAAGGCTACAGTGAGTGATGACCGCAGCATTGCACTCCAGCTTGGGTGACAGCGTGACACCCTTTCTCTAAAAATTAAAAGAAAAAAACTCTAGTGGAATAGCTAAGGAAGCATGCCACACTCACCAAGAGCTTATTCTGCAAAACTTCTAATTCACACACGTTAAATACATTGAAATCCTGATGTAAAACGTTTCTTACACAGTCAAGAAAGACAGGAGCCGCCCTCCCCTGGAGAAGCAGTGTCCCAGGGGGAAGGGCCTCTGCTAGGCCCCTCCACTCTCCATCCCAAAAGGGAAGGAGGGGTCTCCACTCCGCCCCTGCACCCTCCATCCCAACAGAGGCCAAGCACCTGCTGAGGCGTCATGGCAGCCGCCTATGTGCACCCAGCCCTGCTCCCCACCAGCTGACCATGAGGCCCACTCTCCAAACCCTCCCCATGAGCGGAACTCCTGCTCCCTCAGGCCACAACCAAGGCCCTTTGCCCAAGAGGAGTAACGTCCCACCAGAGCCCTGTAAGAGAGGAGGGATTGGGCGAGGGGCCTCATGACTTCTACCCCCACCCCCAATTCAGGCCAGCTGCACAGTCCATGTCCTCAGAGTCCACTCTCCAGATGGAAGGGAGTGAGGCCATGCAAGAGTCAAGCTTCCCACTATTTTTCCTCCTGGATTTTGTTTAAAAGGATTTGCTATAAAACCCAGACTGATACCCAGGATGAAACAGGAGCCAACAGCGGGTAAAGACAAAATCAAGAGCAGTGGGTGCAGAAGGTGGACGGGTCTGCCAGGGCATGTGCAGCCCATGTGGGGGCACGCTGGGCAGGGCCAGCACCTGTGGGGCTGTGGCAGGCTTCACACCAAGACTCGGCTTAGAGGAGAGGCCAGACCACTCAGAACCAGAGCGAGGGGGGCCCAGGCAGACTGGGAGAGGCTGGGGTCCTGGCTCTGACCTGCAGTGTGGGAAGATCAATGAAGACGTGCCGGTCCAGTCGGCCTGGCCTCATCAGAGCACCGTCCAAAATGTCGGCTCGGTTTGTGGATGCCAGGACGATGACATGGTCTGTGGTTCCCATTCCTGAGGGGACAGAGCAGACAGCGGCCCTGAGGGTGGGGTTCCTGACAACAGATTTCCCCTGCAGGTTCCCCTTCAGAATACAGGAGGGGGAGAGACACCCCTCACCCCAAGGCCCAGTGAGAAAGAAACAGCCCCGTCCTTAACTAGGAGCTGAGCTGTGATCCTTCCCTCATTACTCAGCCAGCATCACCAGAGGGAAAAGGAATTTGCTTATTTGACAAGTGAAAACAGCAACGCCTTCCCTGGGCTGGCTACTGAGGCAGAAGTGGCCGAGGCCCTCCTGGAACTCCCATGGCACCCTGCAGGGTCGCAGGGTCTCAGGGTCTCACGGTTGGTCTTCACAGCCCCACTCACCCTGGGCCCTGTCATTATGATTGTGACCTTGTAACATCTTTAATGGCTTGATTTAGGCTATGACTTGAAACATTTTATCTTTAACACCTGGCCTTAGGCCCTGGGTTTCAGGCTTGAGGGTTCTCATCAGAGAATTTAAAAGTGAGTCCAGCCAGGCGTCTTGGCTCATGCCTGTAATCCCAGCACTTTCGGAGGCTGAGGTGGGCGGATCACGAAGTCAAGAGATCGAGACCATCCTGGCCAACATGGTGAAACCCCGTCTCTACTAAAAACACAAAAATTAGCCGGGCACGATGGCATGTGCTTGTAGTCCCAGCTACTTGGGAGGGTGAGACAGGAGAATCGCTTGAACCCAGGAGGCGGAGACTGCAGTGAGCCGAGATTGCGCCACTGCACTCCAGCCTAGTGAGAGAGAGAGAGAGAGAGAGAGAGAGAGAGAGAGACTGAGACTATGGG
>PVKP010032568.1:0-25809 GCA_004027715.1 Plecturocebus donacophilus | reverse complement strand
ATTTTTTTCAATATTATATCATACCTATTCTAAAAGTGATCACATAATAGGAAATAAATCACTTTTTAGTTTGCATAAGCATTTCACAGATTTAAATGAAATCCTGAGCAATAGAGCAAGATTCTCGTTCTCTCTCCCTCTTTCTCTTTCTTCCTTTTTTCTCTTTTATTCTACTTCTGTCTTAAAAAAAAAAAAAAATCCCTAAGGACCTAATCAAGCCCAAAGGCAGAGGACAGCCAGATTAGAAAGCATAAATGGGGCCCCAATCCAAATAATTCACAGACAATTCATTCTAGATCTGGACCCAGATTCTTAGCCATCCACCAGGAAATTTAAGAAAACAGCTTCAAGAGCAGAGCTGCTTTTAAACCCACACGTCCACTCCAAACAGCCAAGACTCCACCTGATCCTTCCCTTTGCAGCGAGGGATTGCAGCTGTAAACCTGCCAGCACTCTGGCATTGCTGGCGTTTAGACTGCAAGGTCACTGGCCTGTTAAACACATTCTGCAGTCTCAGTGAAAACAAGGCAAACCACAGGAGTTGGAGTCACAGAAGCTCCTGGGTCGAAAGCTAGGGTCATGCTCTCTCTGATACCCTGACACTTTCCTGCTGGCAGTTAAAAACAGCAGTGTTTCATGGCTTGGAGAATTTTCTCTACTTTTATACTTAATTTTTTAAGCCATAAAAATGACTATCCTTACAAGAACTTTTTCAGAATGAAAATAAACATTGCTAAAATGGGTAGAGAGATTTTAAAGGAGTATCTTAGCTGTTCAAAAGCAATGGTTTTCAATCTTCAGTGTACATCAAGATCACCTAGAGGGCTTGTTGGATCCCCACCCTCAGAGCATCTAATTCAGTAGGTCTGGGGTGGGGCCCAAGAATTTCCAAACTGATGCTACTGGTCTTTGAGAATAACCATGGTCTTTGAGAATGAGTGTTCTGAAGAACTTACTTTCTTTGGCTTGGATAAATCAGATCCTAGAAGCACCACCAACCACCACCACCAATAATAATAGTTTGCATGCATTGAGAGCTTACTCCATGGTAGACACTAAATGCTAAATGATTTACTTATATGAATCTTCTTTTAATCCTTACACCCTTTGAGATATTGTTTGTTATTATTCATATTTTACAAGTGAGGAAACTGAGGCAGTGGGAGATTATGAAGAGAACAGCAGATAAGACTGCCAACTCCCATATGATCCCAGAGGAAACGGTGGGAGCGGGTATGGTGACAAATGGTTGTGTATGTGGGATCTGAAAATGACCACTGAGCAAGTGGAAGATGAAAGACACAATGGAAAAAAGCAGTTCATGGGGAAAATGCTTGGGTTTTCACAGGTAATGAACTCAAAAGATTCAACACCACAGTATGGCTACCCAAAAAGCCATCATGATCTCTGACTGCATTCTCAGTATCTAGGACAGGAGTTTCAAAGTCTGTAGCTTGCAGAGGCCACATAGGTGGTACTGCTGTTACTGCAGCTTCCGTCATTGGTTTTAATAATATTATCATCATAATCAGACAACTTACTGTGTAGCCTTCTTAAGGTTTTGGTTTTGTTTTATTTTTATTTTTATTTCTCTTCTCTCACACTCCATGTGCTTCAGACCCTAGAGTTAGGTACATGGACCAGAGTAATGCTAGTGACTTAACAGAACAGAAGTTACTTTCTTGGTCATGTGAAGCCAACCGGGTGGTCAAGAGCAACAGATTCTCAAGGATTCAGATCCGTCCATTTAGCAACTCCTCAACCCCCAGAGCCTGTCATGCCAGACCCTTATTAACTTCAGTAGGGATGGCTTCAGGTTCAAGAGGCTGGAGAAGAGATTCAGAGCCAGCAAACAAGACATGGAGTTTATTAAGTGAAACTTACCTACAGAGCAGTCCAGTGGTGTCAGGCTGGGCAGGAAAACCTTCACCTCTTGCAAAAATCATGCAGTTTATATAGCATTTTCATTTAGCTCCCTTCCCTAACAACCTCCACCTGGCAACCATCATGTAACCCAAAACAAAGGGCCTTGATTCCCTACGGACAGGACAGGGCTTCAGACATTCCTTATAGATGGGGAATGAATCTCCAGGTGGGCCACTCCCAGATTTCTTAGGCCAGAACTCTGAATACACACATAGATGCGTCTGCAGACAGGGTCATTCTCAGGGTATGCTTAAGTTATTGCTAACAGGAGCATTCACCATATAGTCCACTCCAGCATATCCTTGAGCAGCCCTCACGCTGTTATCATGCCAATTCTTCCACGATTTCCCTGGGGCCAGGTATGCAAAGGAGTATTCTGGCATAATGCCACAGCAGCATACAAACAAATACAGAAGTGGCCCCTGGTACTCAAGTTAGCTGCTTGGATGCACCATAGCAGGCCTGCAGTGGAGCAGAGGGGCAACCCTCCACAAACCCAACAGTATGCTTTGTTAAGCCCATCTCTGCACTCAGTCAGCAAAGAGCTTTGCTGCACACTACCTAAGGGTGGAAGGTGAGATGTTCAGTGGTACATTAGTTTTCATGCTGATGATAAAGACATAACCCAAGACTAGGCAATTTACAAAAGAGAGAGGTTTAATTGGACTTACAGTTCCATACGGCTGGGGAGACCTCATAATCACGGTGGAAGGCAAGAAGGAGCAAGTGCCTGCTCCTCTTATATGGAACAGCAGGAGGCAGAGAGCTTGTACAGAGAAACTCCAGTGTTTAAAAATAATCAGATCTCATCTGCATGCAGTGGCTCACGCCTATAATCCCAGCACTTTGGGAGGCCGAGGAGGGCGGACCACGATGTCCAGAGACCGAGACCATCCTGGCCAACATGGTGAAACCCCATCTCTACTAAAAATACAAAAATTAGCTCTGCATGGTGGCATGCGCCTGTAGTCCCAGCTACCAGCGAGGCTGAGGCAGGAGAATCCCCTGAGGCAGAGGTTACAGTGAGCCAAGATCACGCCACTGCACTCCAGCCTGGGCAACAAAGCAAGACTCAGTCTCAAAAAAAAAATAAATCAATAAAATAAAATAAATCAGATCTCATGAGACTCATTTACTATCACAAGAACAGCGAGGGAAAGACCTGCACTCATGATTCAGTCATCTACCACCAGGTCCCTCCTATAACACGTGGGAATTATGGGAGCTACCAGATGAGATTTGGGTGGGGACACAGAGCCAAACCATATCAAGTAGGTATAGAAAAGGGCAAGTCATGGCCATTTAACAGGACACAAGAAGTTGTATCATTCTGAGAGAGCACTACGCCTGGCAGCAGTCTGGTGCCTGGTTTACAATACCAAATGGATTGGCCTCCTCTGTGATGCATTGCAGGAGGCTAGAATAAGACAATAGAGATATTACAGTGTTCTATAATGAGAGGACGATTGTCTTCTTACCAAAAGGAGACTGGGATTCATTATTTTAGAAATACAAAGGGGAGGAGGATGTAAAATAGGTGTAACCTATACATCCTGTTCTAGGCCCTTCCCCCTTGGAGCAGATAAATAGAACTATAGGAAGTTTGCCATTTCCAGGCCCATGGAATGATGTACGCCCCAGTGGGTAAGTCCTGTGGCAAGAGCAACAGAGGTTACCTTGAATCCCAGGTTGGAGCAAAGGATAGTGTCCCTTATACTATCTACCTGGATCCTTATGATGCTATCAGGTTTTGTGTCAGGAGAGTACATGCACTAGAGTGACAACAGTGTTCATATTCATTCAGCCTGCAGTTGGCTGCTGCTAAGGGGTGTGTCCACAGAGCCAGAGAGTGCATCTCCTGCTGGAGTTATTGCTTCAACAGTCCATTCATCCATTCAGTCAACCTGCTGCTATAGGGTTGTATGGCACATGGTGATACTAGTGATTATCCAGGATCTCCAGTAAAGTGTGAGCCCCAGTCACTGTTGATATTAATAGGGATGCCATAGGCTGCACACAGCTGCTCTAGTCTTTGTATGGTGATTTTCTGAGTGGCACACTTGCTGAGATATGCCTGCAGCAGCAGGGGTCCACACAAGTCAAGACAAAGAGGCAGCCATCAGATAGAGGCACAAGGTTCAAGAGACTGAGGAGATCCAAAGCTAGCAAATGAGACATAGGGTTTACTGAGGAGAGCTTAACATTCAGAGTGGTCCAGTGGTGGCAGAATGGGTAGGAGAACTGCCACCTCTTGCAAAAAGCATGCAGTTTATATAGCATTTTCACTTATCACTATCCCTCCAACAACATCCACCTGAAAACCTTCATCCAATCCAAAACAAAGAGCCTCAACACCCTGTACAGCCTGCGTTTTACAGGATGGAAGAGGGTTCAGATGTTCCTGATAGATACAAAATGAATCTCTGGGTTGGCCACTCCAAGATTCCTTTGCTCAAAACTCTGAACACACATGCAGGTGTGTCTGCCATACGGGGTCAATTCTCATGGTAATCCTTAAGTTGTTTCTGCTATCCAGTGCATCTCCCATCAGAGCCTGGAAGTCCTCCAGTGATGCTCTGCATCCATGCAGCAGACAGGAGAAGAGAAGGAATGGAGCACTGCCCACGAACGGTTTTCAAGGGGCAGGCCTGGCATTGCTGGGCATCACTGCCATCCCCATTCTACTGACTAGATCATATCACATAGCCACACTTAACACAATGAAGTAGTCTGTGTGTCCAGCAAGAAGCAGCAATGGTAATGTTTCATACCTGGCCTGTGCTTGCCACAGGAGATGGCTTTCCAAATCGTTCATCATCCTTCTTCCCTCAAAAATCCCAGCACACCTGAAGATCCAAACTTCAGATTTTCTTACTGCCCCGACAGACCTCCCAGGACCTCCCCTTCATCCACCAATGAATTTAGCACGTAGTTTACTGTTTTTGTGTTTACTTCTACACCAGATCCCATCCTTGGTAACTCTGATATCTAGCTGGATGCCACAGGACTTACCTGTTGGGGAGTACATCATTACATGGGCCTGGAAATGGCAGACCAGCTTCTGATGATTCTGTTTATCTGCTCTAAGAGGGAAGGGTCTAGAACAGATGTACAGGTTACACCTATTTTACATCCTACTCCTCTTTACATTTCTAAAATAATGAATCCCAGTCCTCCTTTTTGTAAGGGGATAATCATCCTGAATTCAACATCTTGGCCTCTGTGCTGTTTTACCTCCTCCTCTCTAGTAAGCTTTTTTCTCCATTTCACTTCCACCCCCAACTTTATAACAATTTCTAAACCACTTCCAAAAATTTCAGCATTCTACCTGCTGACCACCATAATTTATCCATTTGGCATACTCAAACTGATTTCTATTTCAATATTTTTTGACTTCATCAAAACCACCAATGCATTGACCCCAACAAAGTTTGCCACATGCTTCCCCCTTATGTCCTCTCTCTTTTGCTCACCTAGCTAAGGGTCTAAATAATCACTTCCTTAAAAATACCACAAATTACCTAACCCCCATCCATTATGTGCCATCCATTTTACTCACTTGCGAAAACTGCACATCCAATTAACCTTGACCAACTGCCTATGCCATGATGCTTACACTTAAACAGCTGAATATTGTTGCTCACAAATATTCCAGTACAACATCTTCTGGGAAAATAATTAAATTATATTTCCCACCCCTTTGAAATTAGCCTAAAGCAGGAGTTGGCAAACTATGCCCCAAGAGACTAATTCAGCTTGAGTCCTACTTGTGTAAAGTTTTATTGGAACACAGCCCCCTCATTAGTTAACAAATCGTCTATGGCTGCTTTCATGCTACAACAGCAGAGTGAAAGTGGTGACTGGGACTGTATGTCCCACAAAGTATGAAATATTTATTATACAGCCCATAATAGGAAAAGTTTATCAACCCTCAGAGTATCACGCTCAGTGTCACCTAAGTTTTAATGGCTATAAAATGTGTCATGCATGTCATTAAAGGGTGGTGATTGTTAAATACTCGATTTAAAGTTATAATCTTTAATTGTCTGAAAAAATAATTGGTAAGTTATTTAAATAATTCTGTCCCATGATATCACAATTTAATGACTGCTATCATCTGAACGTTTGTGTGCCCTCAATATTTATATGTTGAAATCCTAACCCACAAGGTGATGGTAGTAGGAGCTGGTGTCTTTGGGTGGGACTATGATTTGAATGTTTGTCCCCTCTGAAACTCGTGTTGAAACGTAATCTCTGCTATGATTCGGATGTGATTTGTTTGTCCCCACAAAAACTCATGTCAAAATTTGATCTCCAATCCAGCATGTTGGGAGGTATTTCAGTGACGCTGAAGAATCCCTCATGCATCTCTTGGTGCCACTGTCACAATAGTGATTCTTGCCATGTTAAAACTGAAATAATTACCTTGGGAATAAACTAGCTCCCTCAAGAGTGGGTTGTTATAAAGCAATGACATCCCTCAGGTTTTGCCTATTCACACATGTCTGTTTCACCTTTGGCTTTCCACCATGATGTGATGCAGCACAAAAACCCTCACTAAAAGACAAACAGGTGCCACCACCATGCTTTTTGTACTTCCAGCCTATACAACTATGAGCTAGATAAACCCCTTTTCTTTATAAATTACCCAGTCTCAGGTATTCTGTTATAGCAACACAAAACAGACTAAGACAGTCCCTAATACAGCAGTGTTAAGAGATGGGGACCTTAAGTGGTGACTGGGCAGAGTCATAAGGGCAGAGTCATTCGTGGATTAGTGAGTTATCACAAGAGTGAGCTAGTTATCACAAAAGTGTGTCTGTTATAAAAGCCAGTTTGGTTCATTCTCATGAGCTCTCTCACCATGTGATGCCCTTCACCATGTTTTGATGCAGTAAGAAGGCCCGCATCAGATGAGCCACTTGACCTTGGACTTCCCAGCCTCCAGAACTATAAGAAATAAATTTCTTTTATTTACAAATTACTCAATTTCAGGCATTCAGTTGAGAAACAGAAAACAAACTAAGAAAGAAGATGATTAGATCATGAAGGCAGAGCACTCGTAAGTAGGACTAGTGCCCATATAAAAGAAGCCCCAGAGAGCTCCTGTATCAGTCTGTTTTCACACTACTATAAATAACTGCCTGAGACTGGGTAATTTACAAAGAAAATAGGTTTGATTGACTCACAATTCTGCACGGCTAGGGAGGCCTCAGAAAACTTACAATCATGGCAAAAGGCACCTCTTCATAGGGCAGCAGGAGACAGAAGAAGTGAGCAAGAGAGGAACAACCACACACTTATAAAACCATCAGCTCTCATGAGAACTCACTATCATGAGAACAGCATGAGGAAGGAACTGCCTCCGTGATCCAATCACCTTCCCACAGCTCTCTTCCTCAACACCTGGGGATTGCAATTCAAGATGAGATTTGGGTGGGGACACAAAGCCTAACCATATCAGCTCCCTTGCTCCTTCTACTATGTAATGTTACAGTGAGAAGATGGCCATCCATAAGGCAGTGGGCCTTCTGACCAGACACTGAGTCTCCCAGTGCCTTGATCTTGAACTTCCCAGCCTTCATAACTGTGAGAAGTAAATTTCTGTTGTGCATTAGCCAACTAGTCTATAGTATTTTTGTTATCGAAGCCCAAAAGGACTAAGACAATGATTGAGATATAAATGACTACTTATGCTGATTGCCACTGACTTTCTTATAGTACTTTAAATCATTATCCCATCAGAACTTACAACAGTTTTATAATGAGGTTGAGGTAGATATTTCTGATTATTTTACTGATTGGGAGGAAGAAAACTGAGATATGGAGATTAAATGACAACCAGTCAAATAACTGCACCTGAGCTGAGTTTCCTGCCCCTAGCCAGCCAATGTTGTCTCATTCAGCTTTGCTGCCTCTCCCACGGAAATAGTGTCTGGTGCTTATGGAAACATTGATTCCTCTGTCCCCATCATCACTAAAGAACTCTGCACCCAGGAAATGGTGACTTCCAACCAGAGACCAGCATGCTGACTCCTGGCACTACGTGCAGGATCTGGTAAATGTGGTTGATGGAACACACAAAATATCAGGGTGTAGACATTACAACACCCGGGTTTACAAAATCACTGCCTTCTTTAAATAGACTTTCTGTAAATTATGAAAATGAAAGTAAATAGCTTTTGGACTGTTTCGTTTCTCAGCCTAGCTTTGTGAGTTCTTATCACATATTCTCATACATCTTCCTCCAAAGTAGGATGAAAACTGATCTTTTGTTGTATTTATTTCTCATCTAGTAAAACTTCAGCTAAAGCCTCCTAATTGCTTTGAAAGTGAGACTAGAACTGGGATTATGTGACTATGCTTAACAGACATAGATCTTAGGTTGGGAGGTGAAGAAAATGACCATGCATAACTCCATAGAAGGTCATTTCACCACAGCTAAATGTGGCTTCAGAGCCATTCAGCCAACCTCGCTGAACACACATCTTGCCTCCTACCCTTCTGGAATGAATAGTGTTCATGGTTCTTCCCCAATCCACAATCAATAGGAATTCATCCAGCCAGATATGATGCTCTCCATCTTTAAGCTCACTGATCCAAACCCATCATTCATGCACCTCACAAGCATCTGAGACACTCCAGGGAGAGTCGCTGCCTGTGTAAATCAATAAACAGAAAATTCTTAGCCTTATGTCACATTTCCATTATGGCAAATGCACAATCTGAGCACAGCTGCCACACGCCAACCACAGATCTCCCCCATGTTCTCCCTCAGCCTTTACCCTGCACTCCTTCTCCTCAAGCCCCAAACCCTTCATCGTTAACACTAATCTACTCTTTAGGATATAGCAGAGATGCTAAACTAATCTAGAAGGTAAGCTCCCCAAGGATGTGTTAGATCATCACTCCCCTGTGTTCCTAAAGCAACTGGGAAAGGAACTGCCATAGGCTAAATTTCTACTCCCTCCTCCCCTAAAAATTTATTTGTTGATATCTAGTCCCCAGTGTGATGTTATTTTGAGGTAGGGACTATGGGAGGTAATTAGGTCATAAGGGTGAAGCCCTGATGAATAAATTGTGTGCCTTTTAAATGAGGCCCCAAAGAGATCCCTCACCTCTCTGACCATGTGAGATTATAGAGGGAAAAAGACCTATGAATCAGGAAGTGAGCCCTTACCAGACCCTGAATCTGTCATTGCCCTGATTTTGACCTTCTCAGCCTCTAGAACTGTGAGAAATAAATTTCTGTTGTTTATAAGCTACCCGGTTTATTATATTTTCTTAAATATTAGTTTCCTATGGTAAATTGGAATAGATTTTCAGTAAGCCCTGACTCCAAATCAAAGTCAAAATAGGCTAACTATATGAACACTGTATTTTACCTCTTTTCTTGTCTGTGTCCTTCCATCCAGTATATTCTAAGCTTCTTAATCCTAAGCACAAAGACTGTGTCTTATTTTTAGTACTCTCTCCAGCCCCTAGCTCAAGCACCAACACTTAAGGAGCACTCAATACTGGTTGAATGAATACTGTTAGATTGCACAGGGTCTGGAATTTGTATTGTCTTTGGGCAATTGCAGCTGAAGGTCATACACTATACAACCAAAATGCAATACTAGATAATGTAGATTTTGCCTAGATCAATCATCCTGGCCAATGGTCCAATTTACAGTAATACTTTCATTCTAATTCAAAGGCTAATAGCTGGTACAATCACACTTACAAAAATATTCTACCCAGATATGTGTTAACAACTTTTCAGTATACATTTCGCAATGTGTGATTTTTTTGAATGCAGTAAATAGCTGAAAACAGAGTACTTTTTATACTGCAGAACTGGATTTTCACTCCCCTCAACTGTCCACAGTCATGCTACTGGGCAGTTCTAATTGTTGTTCTCATGTGGAACCTGTGAGGACAGAGGCATCATGACAGTGAGTACCAGGCCAAGTCACAAAGCAGCTTGGTAGGCTACACGTCAAAATGTGAATTCCTATTGGTGGAGAATGCTGCTGCACTGAAAGACACTCTATTACTAAGATGTTCTTTATAGGCATCATTGCCAGGTAACTACCTTTGTCCTTGAAAAAGCGTTTTTTTCCAGGAGCACCACTTCGTGCTGAGCTACATGAAAAAGCTGAAGTATCAGCTCCACTCATATATATCTTACAAATAAGCATATGTTATAAATGAATATTACAATGTAAGCCACCGATTCAACATTAATAACAATGCATTGATGAGTCCCAGAGGAGGACACACTAGCTAGACTGTCTCTTATAAAAGGTAGGCACACATTTATATTTTTCATTATTCATTTTTTTACGTAAGATGCCAAATCCTCTTAAGCATATAGTTTATAGCAAATCAAATAAGAAAAGAAAAAAGAATGACTGCACACATTGTCAAAATCCTTTATAAGATGCCGGAGAATGCTTCTGTCTGCTGGTTTTTATTATTGCTATTCCTAGTCTACTTTAATAAGAAAGCTTTCATTCTGATCTAATTCAAAAGCAACATTGCACCTTCTCTTTCTACATCTTCACCCATCTCTTTGATGTTAGATAACATGCTAGAAAAAAAGCTTTTTAAATAATCAGAGTGTTATTTGTAACTTCAAGTAGTTAACAGGTTCTTTAAATGAAACTGGGCATTTTTAATTCTCTTGACACTCCCAGAAAACTATCATTCAGGGCAAAATGTCACCAGCTTTATTATCAACACTAAATATTTTTGTGATGCTATGGGGAAACAAAATGATAGAATTGAATATTTCTGGAAATATTTCATAAGCATATGTTACATACATTATGGATAAAACTCCTTCTGGGTCATGCTTATGGTGATAAATTAGTGGCTTCTTGTGCATAAACATGTGCATTGAAGACAGGTTGGTAGAATGATCTGCATGGAACTTTTGATCAAATCTTACACAAAACCAGGGCTCCCAAGGTGATCTTATTTCCTCCAAACAAGAGAGGCAGCACTGTTTCAATTAGTACCTTAGTCCCAGAAAACACCAGCAGAAAACTGCATAATCAAAAAGAGAAATTTTAAGGCCTTTTCCAATTCAAAAAAAAGAAGAAAAAATGGATAATTAAAGATTTAAAATACCTTGAAATCCTAATGTGGCAGTATAAACATGCTTCATGATACTATGGCAACATTCTCTCTTTTTTAATGAAATTGATTAATTAGTCTGTGAGCTTGCAAAATGTGAGAGCAAAGGATTGAGAATGCTTCTCTTCACAGCTAAGGCCTTTCCTGTCTCTTTCTTCCTGAGCTTGTCAATCAGAAACGCTAGAGGTCAATCTACGGACGAAACCTCAAACTACAGCTTTGTTTTAAATGAATGAGAAACATGGAGGTTTCCATAGCTTGCATTCCCAGTCAGCTCAGAAGATCCAGATATGAGAATGTCTTGGATACATATGGCTCAAGCTAAACACAAGCCCATTTGACTGGAGGGAGAATGGCAGGAGAGAACTGGGGAAGTTGTTTTGCAAATTGAGCCAGCTGGAAACAAAGTTGTGTTTGTGTATCTGTGTGTATGATACAGCTATGAAGGAAAGAGACCATTTCCACAATTCATACATGGAAATATCACATGATAGTCATATCTCATACATACATAGTTAAGATTTAAATATATTAGCATGTTTTTACATATGTTATAGATCTTAGAAGGAGTGACTAAGCAGAGGCACAAAATGAAACGTCAGGCTTTATTATTCATTCAGAACAAAGGAGGTCATTTTCCATTTTGGAAGCAGAAGCAAAGACTATCTTTGCTATAAGAATGAGCCTAGTCAGAGTGAATTGTGTAGACAGGTTGCTGGCCACCTCTGTCTTATGTTAGGACTGCTGTCCTACTCGCATTAAAAAAACCCTCCACACACACCTCCCTACCGCATGGAGACCAGAAATTTCTACTACTAGAGCAGGGTTAGTCAATGTCAGAACTATTCGCACTTTGGTACAGATAAATCTTTGTTGTTGAAGACTGTTCTGTACATTTTAGGATGCTTAGCAGCTTTGCTGGCCTCTACCCTCTAGATGCCAGTAGCATACCCCAGTTGTGACAACCAAATTATCTGCAGACATTGCAAAGTCCCAGGTTCTGAGAAGGAGGGGAAAAATAATGCTCAGTAGAGAACCATTGCACTAGAATAATCAATGAGTAAGAAAAGAAAAAAAGGAGAACACTATGTCTTTTGGAAATAAATGAAGATCACCCAAATGAGAAGAAACGGAGGTCATTTATTCTGAGCTTGCCAAGCAAGGGAGTCAGCTACCATCACTTGTGATTGGCAGAGATTCAAAGGTAGGCAGGGGAGTAGAAAAGTTTTATGTGATCTATTAATCATATGTGCTCTGGTTGGAAGTTGTTGGCATGGCAAGGCTGGAGGCAGGACATCTTAAGTGATTGGTTTGGGAAGCATGTTTGGCTTTCTCTGGTTGGCCCTGAGATAGGAACAGGAGCAGAAAACAAAAAAATAAGGAAGCTCAAAGTCACTGAATAAGTGGTTTTCACCTTTGTGTTCCCAGTACCTACTACAGTTTCTGGAAGCATTTGTACTAGTTTCCTTTCGCTGCTGTAACAAGTTACCACAAATTTAGTGGCTTAAAACAATACAACTTCATTATCTTACAGTTCTATAAATTAGAACTCTAATATGTGTCCTAGGGGAGCTACAATCAAAGTGTCAAGACTGCATTCTTTTTTTTTTCTGAGACAGTCTCACTCTGTTGCCAAGCGGGAGTCCAATGGCACAATCTCTGCTCATTGCAACCTCCACCTCCTGGGTTCAAGCAATTCTCCTGCCTCAGCCTTCCGAGTAGCTGGGACTACAGGCACACACCACCACGCCAGGCTAACTTTTGTATTTTTAGTAGAGACAGGGTTTCACCATGTTGGCCAGGATGGTCTTGATCTTTTGACCTCATGATCCACCCGCCTTAGCCTCCCAAAGTGCTGGGATTATAGGCATAAGTCACCGCATCCACTCAGGACTGCATTCTTTTCTGGAGACTCTAGGCATGAATCCATTTTCTATCTTTCACCAGCTTCTAGAGGTTACTTGCATTCTTGGCTCATGGTCCCATTTTCCAGCTCCAAAGCAAGAGACTTAAAATTCAGTACTCAGCATCACTCTCTAATTCTCCTCATCTGTCTCCCTCTTCTTTTTTTTTTTTTTTTTTTTCCTGGAGACAGAGTCTCACTCTGTTGCCAGGCGCCAAGCTTGAGTGCAGTGGCGCGATCTCTGCTCACTGCAACCTCCGCCTCCCGGGTTCAAGCAATTCTCCTGCCTCAGCCTCCCAATTAGCTGGGACTACAAGTGTGCACCACCACGCCCAGCTAATTTTTTTGTATTTTTTGGTAGAGGTGGGGTTTCACTATGTTAGCCAGGATGGTCTCGATCTCCTGACCTCGTGATCCGCCCACCTCGGCCTCCCAAAGTGCTGGGATTACAGGCGTTCCCTCTTCTAATTTTAGGAAACTTTATGATTAAATTGGACCCACCCAGATAATGCAAGCTAATTTCCCCAAAATCAGCCCTGTAACAACCTTAATTTATTGATTTAGTATTTAATAAATTAAATATAAATTAATTCCATCTGAAGACTTAATTTCCCTTTGCCATCTAGCATAATATATCTACAGGCTCCAGGGATTAGGACATGAACATCTTTGAGGGCAATTATTCTTCCTACTACAGCACTCATTAAGCAAAGTGTGGTCCCTGGACCAGCCCCATCAGCATCATCCAGAAACTTGTTGGAAATGCAGATTCCGAGGCCTCAACCTAGATTTGCTAATCCATAATCTCTATGGGTGGATCCCAATAACCTGTGTTTTAATAAGCTCTCCAGGTCTCCTGCTTGAGAAACACTGACCTATACACCACCGCCATTCTACCCACTCCAAAAGTATATGGTCTTTACATGAGGTCTTTCAGTATCATCACAATTAAATTCTTAGGAATGCACTCTTACAGAGTAATCTTTCCAAAATGTGATTTCTAATCTAATAAAGGATATCACTCCTTTACTAATAATCCTTAAATGCATGTGATGGTTAATTTTATATGTCATCTTGACTGGGTTAAGGGATGCCAGACAGCTAGTAAAAAATAAAATAAAATAAAAATTAAAACATTATTTCTAGGTGTGTCTCTGAGGGTGTTTTCAGAGATCAGCATTTGACGATGATTAGCATTTGACGATTATGTAACTATACATATTCCATTGGTTCTGTTTCTCTGGTGAACCCCTAGGTAATCCGCTGCATAGATACTGATGATTTCATGGGCTTCCGATTATAGGATGGTGTGGAGAGGAGCGTAGGGAGGTGGCCCAGTGGGAAGCAGCTGTGGAATTTTAAGTCAGGCTTCTACCACAGAATTTTTCAGGTTGTGAGTGTATAGTAAGCAATTTTATGTGTCAGCTTGACTGAGCCCCAGGGTCAAATATCAGGGTGCCTAGATATTTAGTTAACATAATTTCTGGGTGTGTCCATGAGGGTGCTTTTGTATGCAACTGACTTTTGAATCAAAAGACTGAGTAAAGCAGATGGCCCTCCCCAATCCCTATAAGGTCCGAACAGATAAAAGGCTTAGTAAGAAAGAATTTCTTCTCTCTACCTGACCGTCTTCAAGCTGGGACATTGGTCTCCTGCCCCCAGACTTGGACTGAAATTTATACCATCAGGTCTCCTGGTTCTCAAGCCCTCAGACTCTGACTAGAACTATACCATCAGCTCTCCTGGGTCTCCAGCTTGCTGATTGCATACTTTAGGACTTTTCAGCCTCCATATTTCATGAGCTAATTCCTTATAGTAGATAGATGATAGGTAGGTAGGTAGATAGATAGATAGACAGGCAGACAGATAGATAGAAAGATAGATTATATTAGTTCTGTTTCTCTGAAGAATCCAGACTAACACAGGGTGGTAACCAATTAAAGGGGCACTTAACAATTTATTGAGTGCAACTACTATTGTTTTTCATAAAATAGAGTGTTTTCATAGAATAAAGTGTTAAAAGTAAATAGAATAAAGTACACAGCACATAGAAAGGGTTAAGTATTATCTGGTGAATCTTCAGTTTCTGTGGTTCACATCCATATAGGTATGTATACTTTTCCTACTATAGTAAGTACTTTTCCTACTATAAATCAGGATCAGGCCAGGCACAGTGGCCCACACCTGTAATGCCAGCACTTTGGGATGTGGAGGCAGGTGGATCACCTGACATCAGGAGTTCAAGACCAGTCTGGTCAACATGGTGAAACCCCATCTATACTAAAAATATAAAAATTAGCTGGGAGTGGTGATGGGTGCCTATAATCTCAGTTACTCGGGAGGCTGAGGCAAGAGAATCACTTTAACCTGGAATCAGAGATTGCAGTGAGCCAAGATGGCACCACTGCACTCTAGCCTAGGCAACAAGGGCAAAACTCCATCTCAAAAAAAAAAAAGAAGAAATCATGCTGAAGGAGAAGTTGGACTGGTGCTGAACACTGCTCCCGGACTATGATGTATCTCCTCCCCTGGAAGTGATTCCATCCTGAAATGACTGCCCACTTCGCACAGTACAATTAGCACTCGACACGTCCAAGTATCATGTGATTCACTGCTCAATCACACTCTTGGTTCTCTGCAAACCAGGACAGGTTTCATTCTGCTTCACAGCTTCCTCCAACCTGGCACATAAAGTAAATTGTTAATGAATATTGGTTAGTTGGCTGAATTTTACAAACTTCAAGTTTATTAAGAGAATCAGGTGAAATGTTTAGGTGGAAAAAAACCAATGCCCCTCAAGAACAGCCAGATGTCCAAATGCCAGATGTCCCCTTGAAAATGACAACTGAATAGCAGTCCAAACAAGTGCATTAAGCCATCTCTAGCAAGAGACAATGCAGCTGCAACCCTGCATTAATAAAGAGAGCAGAAACCAAGACAACCTATTTTCACTCTGCTTGGAAATCTATGCTCTTCCCGAGCCATCAAAATTGAGTGAGAAATTGCAGTGGATACAATCAGCTCTTATTTATTATCAACGTTTCACAGCAGCAAGCATAAATAATACATCTTATATTTATAAAGCTCTGTTTTCAGCTTTCCCTGATACTGAGCCAGCAAGATTTGAGAATGTCTATGGGATCCAGCCTTTGTTAGTAAAAGAATAATTTCAGAGAAGGGGGAAAAAATCAAAAAAATATAAAGCTATCTAAATATTCAACATGCAATTATTCAATTATGCTACTTTATGATATATCTGACATAAGTCATTATAATAAAACCAGAAACAAATGCCACACATAAAACAAGAACCATCAAAATAAGTCCCCAGTATGAACAGAGCTTCCTGCCTCAATGCATAATTTATACTGTCTATAAAGCCAGCACCTGGGAACTGCTAATTTAATTAGTTTGTATCGAACACTTAATTGAAGTAAGCCAAGGTTTAGGACTATCTTGACAGCTGTTTTCATTACATCTAATTAATCTGTGGCATTTGGTTCTTTTTCCTGCTGTATTAGTCAGCCCAGGCCGCCATAACAAAATACCAGTCTGGGTGTCTTAAACAATAGAAATATATTTTCTCACAATTCTGGAGGCTGGAAAGTCTAAGATCACGCTTCTAGCAAGGTTCACTTTCTGGTGAGGGCACTCTTGCTGGCTTGCAGATGGTTGCCCTCTCACTATGTTTTTGCATGGCCCTTCCTTGGTGTGTACACACGGAGAATGAGAGATTGAAAAAGACAAGAGAGATGAGATGGAGCTCTCTGATGTCTCCACCTTTATAACCTCAGTTAACATTACTTAACTTTCTTAGAGGTCTCATCTCCAAATACAGTCACACTGGGTGTTAAAGCTTCAACACATGAATTTGGGTGTAACATAACTATTCTGTCCATAACACTCATTTTGCACAAACTGTAAAGATCAATTGGTTTTGTTTGGTCTGAGGAATCAGTTCCACCAGATGACATTGTAACCAGAGAAGCATATCCAACTCCCAGAGATCGGGAGGTTCTTGGCCTCTCTAACCCTGAAGAATGGGAAAAGGGGCCCCAGAGGCATGGTGAATTTGCCATTTAAATAAATATTATTTACCCAGAGTTTTGTGGAAAAGCGATTTATTAGACAGACGAGAGAGACAGAGAGAGACAAGAGAGAGAGACAGAGACAGAGAGAGAGAGAGAGAGCGAGCAGGAGAGAGCTCCTACACCATCGTGGGAGGGGACCCAGAGGAGGAATCCGTATAGGTAGGAGCAGCTGGAGTTTTAACCCTTGAGTTATTCCCTCCCCATTCATGTTCTCCAATAAGAGGAGTTCGTTCAAACTTCCTCTGTAGTGACTGATCTTTGACTCTGATATCGGATTGGCTACTTGGTCCACAACTCTGAGTTACAGAACCCCCTCCTCCCGAAGCTTTCCTTGGGATTTTGGGACAAAGGAGCCCCACCTGGCTTGCCCTACCTGGCCAGCACAAGAAAGTCAGATAAAAAAACTGCATTTGAAACCCCTCTGCTCCCGGATGGAGACTTGGAGGAGGTGCTCAAAGGAAATCCCTGCATTTGAAACCACACCCCTCACAGACCCAGGAAGAGAAGCTACTATAACGCAATCCCTCAATATCATGTCAATGTTATACTCTCTTATTTTTTCCTCATTCCAACAATTTATGTGACAACAGTGGAGAGTGGTGTCTGTCCAAGGACACATCATCTGCCACATCTCACCAACCCTACCCAGGAACAACCATGTTGGCCCAGCATTTCCCCACGAAGTTTCCCCTGACAGCCCCAACCTCCATAAAAGACATCATTCATTTATTCACCTATCAGCACACATTTACTAAGTCACTTATACCAGACACTGTACAAGGCAATAGAGTTACAGGGTCAAAGAAGCCCCAGTCCTTGCCACCAAGGAGTTCCCAGCCCAGAGGAGAACATAGAAAGGAAACAGTAAGAATTGGGGAGAAGCTGAACTTTAACATTTACAGGCCTGAGGCTTAGGGTAAAAATAGGGGCCTGCATATTATATATTAGAATGCCTAAATTATATAATTCAAGCTAGCAAGCAGTTAAATAAAATATGTTCTTTCCTATAATCTTAGTAAGTATAACTTCAAAATTACCTGGAAGGCAGATTCAAATTTAGAATGAGCAGAACAGAAAAAAAAAAAAAAGCAAAAACCAGTCTGTGGCTTACTGCCTTCCTCTTCCTTCCCCCAGCTGCAGGCTGCCTGGCAAGGGGTCTGGCACACATTTGTGGACACCTTCACACGTCCAAACTCTATCCACAGCCCCTGCAAAGAGCTGTCCCTTGACGGATCAAATAAAAAGACCTACAAATGTCCTGGAAATAGACTTGGGGCAGAGGGTTTTGGAGCCCAGGTTTGAAGTGTGTTCAAGGATGGGGCACCCATCAAGAGGGACATTATAAAAAGGACAGAGCAGGGCCCTCTAAACCAGTGCTTGGCAAACACCTGCATGAGCAACACCTAGAGAGTATGTTAGAACATGGATTCTGAACTCTACCCCCAGAGATGAGGCTTTGGTGGGTCCGGGGTGCAGCCCAAGAATTTTCATTTCTAACCGTTCCCACAAGATGTCTATCGGTGGACCACATAATGGATAGTCTGAAGCGCAGGACCCAGAACAGGGCACTGTTAAGCCAAGTCTAATGGTGGCACAGATTTAGTGAGATATGTGCTACCAAAAAACCATGCAGAGTGCTAGCTGTAGCCAGAGTAAGCGCATATATAGACTTACATATATCCAAGTATACACTGAGAGCCAACTTTCTGTCAAGTACTGTTATCAGTTGCCTCATTCATTCACCAAATAATTATTGAAAAAGAGACTATGAATGTGAAAGAACTATGCACCAGAAAAGCTCCATCTTATTGTATGTAAATTTAATTGTTAATTTTAAAATGTTTAAAATAAAATTTTAAAAAATCAATCTGTTCTAGAGGTTTCCCCTTTTTTGTGGTGGTGGGGGTTGGGGCCTGTTTGCAGTATCATACATGATCAAAGTGCTGCTAGAATATTCACAGCTGTTACTGCAAATTCAAATACTGGGAATTTGCTTTAGGTCAGGGTTGGGCTTCCTGGCGTAAGGCTGCACCCACAACTGGGCAGGTTCAGCAACACAGGAGCCTTTCCGCAGACCATGAGATTTCCACTTCTAACAGCAGAGTGGCTCGTGTCAGAATGTTACTCCTGCTACCAATTATCAACTCTCGTCAAAATATTTTAAAAACCGGGAGGCACAAGAAAACAATCTGCTGTGTGCCGATACAAGCGTAGGAATGAATGAATATACTTCAGTGGGAAAAGAAAATATCCGTGCCTTCTTTAATATATATGCCTGTAGCATTCATCCACAATTCTCATAATGTTAAAAAAAACAATCATAGAGAACCTCACTTTAAAGATGAGGAAACTGTTTCTGAGATGTTAAGAAATTTGTTACATAGAACCCAGCAGAGGAAATGTTTGAACTCAGGCCACCCCCATGCCCTGCCTGCTCTACAATGAAGAATGGAGGAAACTCAAGGGAGACAAGGAGCTGTAGGTAGACCTTCTGAAAGAGGTCATGAGTTTTACTTAGAAAAATTAGAAAGGTAGAAGGAACAAAGATAATCACAATTGAAATAAAGACCTTCCAGCAGAGAGGAGGGCTTGTGTGGAGGCAGGAGTATTATATATTTATATATGACGGTGAACAGAAGGAATTAAGAGTGGATTCTTTTTTTTTTTTTTGGAGACAGAGTCTCGCTCTGTCGCCAGGTGCCAGGCTGGAGTGCAATGGTGCGATCTCAGCTCACTGCAACCTCCGCCTCCCAGGTTCAAGCGATTCTCCTGCCTCGGCCTCCCGAGTAGCTGGCACTACAGGCGCATGCCACCACGCCCCAGATAATTTTTTGTATTTTTAATAGAGACAGGGTTTCACCATGTTGGCCAGAATGGTCTCAATCTCCTGACCTTGTGATCCGCCTGCCTTGGCCTCCCAAAGTGCTGGGATTACAGGTATGAGCCACCGCGCCCGGCCAAGAGTGGATTCTTTTATCTACAATGAAGCGTAGTCACAGGAAAGTGGGAAAGCGAGAAGGGACATGTGTACGGGAAGAATAACTCATGGATGTATGCACGAAGCACTAAGCAAATGAGCTTCAAGGAAAGACAAATCAGGCTTGGAAGATTCATTTCTGAGATCCATTTTACACATGTTCTTCTAGTCCTCTCACCTCCTATAGTAATTAATGTCCACCAAGTTTGTTTTGTAGCTATTTACACACCTCCAAATGAAACCTGTTGATGTTCCGAATATTTATTTAGGTAGTCTGTTATTATTCCACTATCCACATGTCATCTGCATCCTGACACCTCAACAGCCTGCAACATTTGTGAGCAAAAACTGCGTGGGTGGATTTCACAGAACAGCCCCTCATTATTTGCTGATTTGGTTCAAAAATGACTGAAGTGTCAATATACTTTGCAAGGAAGTTATTAGCAATGAAAATGTCAAGTTACTTCTCACCGGTGATGAACAGAACAAACACAATGTGCTCCTTAGGAAGGTACTCAGGAACATTCATATTTGTAGAACCCAATTTGATAAGCAGAGAAACAGAACTAGTTCCTAATTGGACAGGTTTCTTCATTACATCTTGATCTAAACAGCTAATAATTTTGGTTATAACTTCTCATATGAATCTAAAGATGGTTATACGGAATTTAAAATCATCTCTAAAATTCTATCGACTAAATAAATTTCACCAACTCCCTTACATGTTCCTTTAACCACTGAATAAGAGAATAAATGAGATTTATCACAATATGTTTTAAAATCATGTACAAAAGAAAATAGCATCAAGGTGACTTCCAAGGAAGTGAATTCTCCTTGTGTTGCTGAACTGGAGGTTTCGAGGGAATATTGATGTCAGTTTGGTTTTTGGCAGCAGAAAACCCACCTAGTAGTCATCAAAAAGAAGCACAGACTCCCCACCTTGCAGCGTAGCTTTACATTAAGGAGGTGTCATGTCTTAATTCCCTCAGTATCTAAAGCACTGTATGAAGTATCCACTCTCCACAAAGAGGAATACTACCACATTTGAGATAGTACCTTATGCCATGTCAAGTATATGGCACAATCTGCCATAGGGCAGATTTCTGTTGGCCCCTGCTGTAGAAAACTCAGCTTTAGCTGTGTACGTACAGAGCAAGCCACCCACATTGGGAATGAGGATGGAAATGAGATGAGTTAGAACCTTTGTGATTATATTGAGGCTCTTTGAAGGCTGCTACTCACCAAGTTGACCTTAATGTTCCCCTCAGCTTGATTCAACTTAGACAGGCTTCTTCCTGATCACAGGCCTCTGACTTCTCTTAGAGCATTTACTTTATATAATTTGTAATTGGAGCTGGGCATGGTGGCTCACACCTGTAATCACACTTTGGGAGGCCAAAGTGGAAAGATCCCTTGAGGCCAGGATTCAACATAAGCCTGGGAAACAGTGAGATTCCGTCTCCACACAAAAAATAAGTAAATAAAATTTAATAGCCTGGCATGGTGGCAAACAACTGCAGTCTCAGCTACTCAGGAGGCTAAGGCAGGAGGATCCCTTGGAGCCTGGGAGTCTGAGGCTACAGTGAACTATGTGCCAAAGCACTCCAGCCTAGGTGACAGAGTAAGACTCTGTCTTAAAAAAAAAAAAAAAAAATTTCAGTTGTACATTTTTATATGCTCCTTTGAGATGTAATATTTTACGACCCAAGAATGTCTTTCTCAAGGACCTGGAAACCATCCCTTTGAAATGTAATCATTAAGAAAGATATTTCTCCTATCTCCCAGTCTCTCCAGGAGGGTAGGAGTCTAACTTCCACTATGGTCAATTAGCAAACACAGATGGCCTAATCACACTGACCAACCTCCTGCTTGGTTCTTCCATAAGATGATCTGACAGCCCTGGGAGAAAGGAAATAAGAAGTCTAATAGAGCATCCATGCTTTCTGAGGTTCAAAGTTAGACTTACCAGTTGGGGTGGACCAGGGAGGATGTGATCAAGACACACTGGCATGAAAAGACAAAAGACCCTATGAAATAAAATTCCCAGGAGATTCTAGGCTGGTGACTCAGGCTCAAAAACTATGGGTTTGGGGCAGGAAGAGCACATGGCTATGTCCTATGCTTTGGAGGACAATGACCAGCCTTGTGAGAGTCCACTAAGAGAACAATAATCCTGGAGTCTAAGCTTGGGGACACTGTCTTGTGCAGGACTAGGCTAAGCATCGGGAACCCACAGCAACAGCAACACCTTGTGAGTCCAAGAGACAATGGCCGTGGAAGACTCCAGCTTCCTTTGCTTGGCTTTTGGTTGAGAGGGCTGGTCCCCATCATTCAAACAAATGAGACCCAGAGTTCTTAGGCAGTTGGAGGTTGAGATGTGGGACAGGTGAACTTGAAGTGGAAGATAATGAAGATAATGGACTTCCTACTCATAGCACAGCTGCTCAAACAAGTGATTTTTAAAAGTAAAGAGATTTTAATGCATTTAAAGAGAAAAGTACACCGACATTCCTGAGCTAGTCATCCAATATAGTCTTTGGGTTTTTCTATAGACACAAAGGAAATATTTGTGAAGGTGTAGAAACCAGAACTCAATCATATTTGGATAGGTAGAGATATAAGTTTTCAGCTGGAATAATTTCCAGACTCATATATATCTTATCTCTACTGGGTATGACTTAGCTTATAACAGTAACACTGAGAGCCCTGATTAGAGCCCTGGGAAACCTCTAAAAAGCTTCAGCTGTTCAGTCACTTTGGCCATCAAGTAGTTGAAGGAGTCAGCAGTGTTAGAAGCAGTGAATCTCCCTTAGCTTCAACAAAGGTTCTGTGCTTCAGATGGAATTCATATTAAGTAGCAACAGGCAGACTCAACTTACCAAGAATTTTATTTTTAAATTAACAATTCTTTTTTTTTTTTTTTTTTTTTGAGATGGAGTCTCACTTTCTGGTGAGTTGTCAGGCTGGAGTACAGTGGCACAATCTCGGCTCACTGCAACCTCCGCCTCCTGGGTTCAAGTAATTCTCTTACCTCAGCCTCCAGAGTAGCTGGGACTACAGGTGCGAGCCACCACGCCCAGCTTTTTTTATTTTTATTTTTATTTTATTTATTTTTTTTTATTTTTAGTAGAGACGGGGTTTCACCATGTTGCCCAGGATGGTCTCAGTCTCTTAACCTCAAGATCCACCCTCCTCAGCCTCCCAAAGTACTGGAACTACAGGCATAAGCCACCACTCCTGGCCAACTTAATTCTTATCACACAGATAAGACATCTCTATAGAAACATTATTAAAAAAAAAATTCCATAATCTCAACACCCATTGATAAGCACAGTAGTATTTCAATATTCTAATGTAGATATTTCTAAACTTTCATGTAAATACATACTTTTAAAAAAAGCAGACTCAATGTATATCCAATTAGGTAAACTTTTTTCTCTTAGTACATCAAAGTTTTTGTTGTTGTTGTTTTGTTTTTAGCGATAAGGTCTCACTCTGTTACTCAGGAAGGAAAGCAGTGGCACAATCATACCTCACTACAGGCTCAACCTCCCAAGCCCAAGTCATCCTCCTACCTGAGCCTCCCAAGTAGCTGAGACTACAGCTAGGCAAGATGGTGCACGCCTAATTTTTTTTTCTTCTTTTTTGTAGAGACCAGGTCTCTCTATGATCTTGAACTTCTGGCCTCAAGTGATCGTGCTGCCTCAGCCTCCCAAAGTGCTGGGATTATAGGCATGAGTCACTGTACCCTGCCCTAAAATCTTTTCATGGACAATAAATACAGATATGCTACATTATACTAACTGTGTTCAGTTATTGAGGAATTTCTACAGACTCTTTAGCAACTCTTCAGATGTATGCATATACACAGCAACATGCACAATATTTTCATTTTTGACTTACAGAATTTAACTCTCCTTTGTGACACAGCTGTACTATATTGTGAGTCTGCACTAAGGGTACATGTGACAGTGGGGAGTTGTCATTTCTTTATCTTTTTTTATGCCTTATAACTCACCCTCCATCCCCAATCACTGTAACGAGAAGAAAAGAGTAAGACGGCCTCACACAAGGCATTCAAATATCCCACCGTTTTGCAGTCATTACCAAGAGGCATATTCCAATGTGACAGCTCGATGACATCTCACCCTCTCTATTAGGATGGAAAGGAGAGGATGCCCATTTCCAGGAGGAGGGCTGCATGCTGATACGTGAAACCTATTAGTTGATCTTTTAGACCCCGTCTATTACTTTATATCATCTGTACTCTATTAAATCATTTCATTCCAGCTAGACAACCAAGTAATACCTCCACGGAACCTCAGCATGCTCTGTTCTCCAGCCCCACTGCTACTGCTGGGTTGTCTTAAACTTTGTTAAATTAAAAGGCAAGAAAGAAGCTTTCACTCCCAGAAGCCATTAGGCCTCCTGCTGCTTTTGAATGAAGCATCTCTGACCCTTGTCATAAATATATTAAGCAAAGAAAGATTAAAAATCTACTGAGGGAAACATGGTCAGCCATGAGTCATTTATGCCCTGGGGTGAAATCAGAAGTCATAAATTAAGGTAAATCAGTTTCAATGGTGTATCAGAGGAAAGGAAAGACATGAAAATCCCAGGCCTTCTCATTACTAATATAGGATCTGTGCATGGTGACTAAATTTCCAAAGCTGTAGAAGTAAGTGGAGGGAGGAAGAGAAGCTGCTCTCAGAGGAATGGGTAGGGATACTTTAGCCAGCAATGATTTTAGCACAATTATTGTGATTCATAACCAAATAGAGAAAAGTGAATTTTTGAAACCGCACCACCTGAGCTAACGCTAACTTCAAGCCCCCCTTGAAAACTAATTTCAAGCCCCCTGTTATATGTGCATATGACAGATGTGGGGTTGATTATCCATTCTGTGACTCTGCCATGCATGACCTAAGAAGACCCCAAACTGAAAGGCCCTTATCCCTTCCAATGCTCAGTGGCCATTCACCGCTATTTCTTGGGTGAACTGACTTATTCAATGACATAAGAAAAATCTCTGGCTCCTGGACTCTTACATAGTCCTCCTGCCATTCAAAAGTTCTCTTATTAGTCATATTGACCAAAAAAAAATACACATGCTATGAGTACATTTAGTTATTACCTGTTAATCAAAATGGGGCCCCTGGTCCTGCCCAACTCCTTATACTTCTGTTTTACATTCTTTCAAAAAAATTTTATTAATAAAGGCAATTAAACAAGTGTAAAATAAATGCAACCATGTCTTTTAGATGTTTTCCATGTAAAGCAATTGATAAATCAGGCAAAATACTCTATGGGATTAAGTTTCCAGATGAAATCTGATGAGAAGTATTCAAATCTACACATCTGAGAATATCGGTGAATTCCAAGTGGACAAAGGCTACAGTTGAAGCTTCAGCCTCTTGGGCTGTTTCACTGGTCTGTAAGCTCCATGAGAGTTGAAACAGTGTCTGAGTTGTTTACCACTGTATCCCCAGCACCAAGCACAGTGACACAGAGTGAGTATTTACCAAATATGTAGTATGTAGAAGAGAGGAAGGAAGGGAGGGAGGGGAGAAGGGAAAAAAGTAGAGTGATTGGAGGAGGGTAGGACAGGAGTGGAGCAAACCACATGACTTTATCTTTAAAAATAACTACTGACCAGGAGCAGTGGCTCAAGCCTGTAATCCCAGCAGTTTGGGAGGCTGAGGTGGGCAGATCACGAGGTCAGGGGTTCAAGACCAGCCTGGCCAACATGGTAAAAAACCCTATCTCTACCAAAAATACAAAAATTAGCC
>PVKP010032567.1:0-25810 GCA_004027715.1 Plecturocebus donacophilus | reverse complement strand
CTAAGGGACTCTCAGCTGCACTCAGGCTTTTTTTGGTAGGTAGTGGGAAACCACAGAAAATGTTTGCCCCTTACACCCATCACCATTATAATATTTATCATGTTGTCTTTTTTTTTTTTTTTTGAGACAGAGTCTCACTTTATCACCCATGCTGGAGTGCATTGACACCATCTTGGCTCATTGCAGCCTCTGCCTCATGTGCTCCAGCAATTCTTCTGCCTTGGCCTATTACAGGAGTGTGCCACCACTCCCAGCTAATTTTTAAATTTTTAATAGAGATGGGGCTTCACCATGTTGGCCAGGCTGGTCTCAAACTCCTGACCTCAGATGATCCGCCCCTCTTGGCCTCCCAAAGTGTTGGGATTACAGGCGTGAGCCACCGTGCCCCGACCTATCACATTGTCTTATTTCTCTTCCATCGTACTATATTTTTGTTCATTCATTCAAAAGGTGATTACTGGCTGGGCATGGTGGCTCATGCCTATAATCCTAGCATTTTGAGAGGCTACGGTGGGTGGATTGCTTAAGCTTAGGAGTTTGAGACTAGCCTGGGCAACATGGCAAAACCCTGTCTCTACAAAAAATATAAAAATTAGCCAAGCATGGTGGTGCATGGTGCATGCTTGTAGTCCCAGTTACTTGGGAGGCTGAGGTGAGAGGATCACTTGAGCCTGGGAGGCAGAGGTTGCACTGAGCCATGAATGTGTCATTGTACCCCAGCCTGGGCAACAGAGCAAGACCCTGTCTTAAAAAAAAAAAAAAAAAAAAAAAAAAACAAAGTATCTACTATGTGCAAGAAATAAGGGAAGCAAAAAAGACACAGGCCCTGTTCCTGTGGCCTTTACAATCCATGGAAAGATGGACATATCCTTGTTATGATGTGATTAGTGTGTAATTACAAACTGACTGAAAGCTGTATGGTTCTGTGAGTGGGCTATAACTAAGAAAGAAATGGGTTTGGCATGGTGACTCACGCCTGTAACCCCAGCACTTTGGGAGGCCAAAGTGGGTGGATTGCATAAGGCCAGGGGTTCTAAACCAGCCTGGTCAACACGGTGAAACCACATCACTACTAAAAATACAAAAATTAGCTGGGGATGGTAGTGAGTGCCTCTAGTCCCAGCTACTCAGGGGGCTAAGGCAGGAAGATCAATTGAGCCTGGGAGATTAGGGAAAAAAAAAAAGAAAGAAAGAAATGGTGGGCTATAACTAAGGGATGGGACCTGATCCTGATCTTGGGGCCAGGAAAGCCTTAGGCATGAATGAGATTTGGGAGTTAGGCAAAGGGGATGCAAGAAGAGGGTTCCAGGTAGGGGATGTTACAAGAGCAGAGGCCTGATAGCAAGAGGAAGTGTGGTATGTCTGAGAAATGGAAAGAAGTCCGGATAGCTGGAAAGCTGGGATTGAGGGGAATGGGAGAGCAGGATGAAGCTGGAGAGGGAGGCAGAGCCTTTTGGACCCTGATTAAGATTCTGATCATTGCATGGAAAGTAGTGAAAAGCTACTTTAGAGTTTTTAAGTGAAGAGGAGTGGGTGGTGTTACATATTCACATTTATATTTTGAAAAGATTGATCTGGCTACAGTGTGGAGAACAGATTGGAGGGGTCAAGAATGAATCCAGCATAACTGCATTAGGGTAATGCAGTGGTCCAGGTAAAGAAAACGGGCTTGGAGTAGGCTGGTGAAGTGGAGAGAGGAAGGAGCAAGTGAGCTTGAGACATTTAGAGGTAAAACTGACAGAACATGGCATTTTGGTGGTTCTTAGAGTGTTCTGGGGATCCTGGGGAGTCCCTTGGATCCTTTAACCCTGTTAGTTCAAAATTATTTTCATAATCATGCTAAGACATGACACTCATTCTCTCAGAAGTGTACAGTGGAGTTTTCCAGAGGTCATGTGCCTTAGGTGATGTCATCACTCTAATGGCTTAATGGCATGTGTGCTTGTATATGATTATATTCTTAAAATTTCTTTTTTTCTCTACTGGTTTCTCCTAAGAAAATGTTTTAAAAAATTCTGAGTTTTAATTTCTAATACAGTAAATATCAGTTCATATATCTCACATAAATAAAAGCTAAGTGCCCTTAGCTTTAAGGTACAAAGGGGTTCTAAGACCAAAAGGCTTAAGAACCACTATAGCATTGGATTGAATTTGCAGGTGTTCTCAGGAGGCTAAGGTGGGAGGATAGCTTGATTCCAGGAGTTTGAGATCAGCCTAGTCAACATAGTGAGACCCAATCTCATTAAAAAAAATTGAGGTCGGGTGTAGTGGCTCACACCTGTAATTCCAGCACTTAGGGAAGCTGAGGCAGGTGGATCACCTGAGGTTAGGAGTTTAAAACCAGCCTGTCCAACATGGTGAAACCACATCTCTATGAAAAATACAAAAATTAGCTGGGTGTGGTGGCGTGTGCCTGTAATCCCAGCTACTCGGCAGGCTGAGGCAGGAGAATCTCTTGAACCTGGGAGGTGGAGATTGCAGTGAGCTGAGATGGTGACCATTGCACTCCAGCCTGGGCAACAATAGCGAAACTCCATCTAAAAAAAAAAAAAAAAAAAAGCTGGGCACAGTGCCTCATGCCTCTAATCCCAGCACTTTGGGAGGCCAGATCACGAGATTAGGAGTTCAAGACCAGCCTGGCCAAGATGGTGAAATCCTGTCTCTACTAAAAATACAAAAATTAGCTGGGTGTGGTGGCGGGCACCTGTAATCGCAGCTACTCCGGAGGCTGAGGCAGTGAATTGCTTAAAACCAGGAGGCAGAGATTGCAGTGAGTGGAGATCACATCACTGCACTACAGCATGGGTGACAGAGCGAGACTCTGTCTGAAAAAAAAACAAAGAAGAATAATTTGCAGGTGTTGAGAGAGAGGAAGGTAAATTACTGCTTTGTGGAGCTGAACAAATGGCATTGCCTTTCACTAAAACAGGAATACTGGAAGAGAGCCTGGTTCCAGTTGCTGGGAAGGGGCAGACTTAATGTTTTAGACATGTTGGTGTTGAAGTGCCTCTGTTGCCAACAGGAGATATCAGAGGGGCAGTTAGATATACAGGTCTGTAGCTCAGAGGGGAGAAAATTAGGGCTAGTGAAAAAATATTGGAAATCGTCACATTCAAACCATGGGCCGAGGGGAGAGTGCCTAAGCAGAGACTATAGAATGAGAAGACGAGAGAGTCCATGATTGAGCCTTCGGAACCTAACACTTAGTGATCAGTTAGAAGAGGATGAGCCTACGAAGGACATAGGAAAGGAAATTAGGAGTGTGAGGTGGGGAGAAGGCCTTACACAGAACTAGCCAGGTGGTAAGGACAGACCAAGGGTAAGAGACAGAGACCTGTTCTTTTCATTCACACATGTCTGAGTGCTTGCTGTGTGCTGGTACAGATAAGACTTTCAGAAGTCAAGGGAAACGAGACCAGGAGTCAAGGTTAAAGCATGAGAGACTTGGGACAGTCCTAGCAGTAGAAACCGGTCAAAGAAGTCCCTGGTTAGTAAGCCTTTCACCCAGTTACTCTGCTGCCTCCTTGCCATCATCATTTACATATATGTGAATATTTAGTGAGTTTACTGGAAGTGGGCCACCCAGTTCACACTGCAACATTTGCATTGATGGGGAAGCACAGGGTTGCCCAGTCGAATTCTAGACATGTATATTTATTAGAAATTCTTCCTTATTTTGGATTGCAAATCAGCTTTCTCTCACTTTACCCATTGACTCTAGTACTGCTCTCTTGAGGAACAGATAAACACAGATAAAATTTTTCATATGACAATTTTTCAAATATGTGAAGTCCCAGGTATCGTATTTACCCATTTTTTAAATCATAATATGCATACCTTGAATTCCAGTTTTTTTTAGGCCAGTCTGTTAAACTCGTTCATGCTAAACAAACAAACAAAACAGAACCAAACAAAAAATCCTACTAAGTAATGAGTAATCCAAAGGAGTTTATCTCCCTGTGGGGAGATCACCAGGCAGGCTGATGGAATTTCCTTACCTGAAAATATCCTCTCTCATATCTTGGCCTATGGAAATTCTACCTATCTTTGAAGCCCAAGCACTATTTTTCCATAATACATTGGGTGGTGCCCTTAAGCCATGTAACCAAGCCTCAACTTAAGGACTTGACTGCCTCCTCACACCTCTAATCCCAGCATTTTGGGAGGTCAAGGCAGGCAGATCACCTAAGGATGGGAGTTCGAGACCAGTCTGTCCAACATGGTGAAACACGGTCTCTACTAAAAATACAAAAATTAGCCAGACGTGGTGGCAGGTGCTTGTAATCCCAGCTACACGGTCCGCTGAGGCAGGAGAATTACTTGAACCTGGGAGGCAGAGGTTGCATTGAGTTGAGATTGTGCCACTGCACTCTGGCCTGGACAGACTCTCTGTCTCAAAAAAAAAAAAAAAATTATCTGGGCGTGGTGGTGTGTGCCTGTAATCTCAGCTACTTGGGAGGCTGAGGTGGGAGAATCACTTGAACCCAGGAGGTAGAGGTTGCAGTGAGCCAAGATCATGCCACTGTGCTCCAGCTTGCGTGACAGAGTGAGACTCTGTCTCAAAAAAAAAAGAAAGGCTTGTTCCTACTACATTCTGACACCTGTATGGTCTAAGTTCATCTTGTTAAGTGCCTTTGCCTCTGTTCTCACTCTTTCTCCTTATCTTGCCACTTTGTCCCATAGTGAGGCAAGCCATACTCCAACCCCTGAGTGTAGGCAGTCGGGTTTTTTCACAAGTTTAGCAGTGAAATGGTGGACTTGCCAGTTTCAGTGGCGCATGCCTATAATCCCAGCACTTTGGGAGGCCAAGGTGGATAGATGGCTTGAGCCTAGGAGTTTGAGACCAGCCTAGACAACATGGCAAAAGCCCATCTCTCTCTGTCATCCAGGCTGGAGTGCAGTGGTGCCATGATGGCTCACTGCAGCCTCAGCCTCTGATCCTCTTGCCTCAGCCTCTTAAATAGCTGGGACCACAGGTGCTTGCCACCACACCTGGCTAATTTGTTTTTTGTAGAGATGAGGTCTCATTATGTTGCCCAGCCTGCTCTTGAATTCCTAATCTTAAGTCATCCCCTTCCTCAGCCTCCCAAAGTGCTGAGATTATAGGTATGAGCCACCATGCCTACTCCAGGATATTTTCAGGTTACAGATATGAGCAAGTGTGTGAAGGGAGAGATAAAGACAGCTGAAGGAGGGGTTGAAAGTGATGAAGAGGAGACTATGGGGGAGCTGACACCTCCTGGCGATGAATCAAGTCCAGGTAGAGGGTCTATAATGCTTTCACAAGGAAGAGAGGAGACCTCTGCCACTGAGAGACAAGGAGGGAAAATCCAGGCAGAGGACAAGAAGGAATGTTGAAAGGATGAGGTTGGCTTATAGCCACAACTAGGCAGTACACCAGTTAGAGAACCAGCTTCCAGTTCTAGTGTAGACTTGAAAGGGTAGAAACCAGGACTGCAGAGGTAGTGAACCATACATATGAAAACAAAATGATTAGCTTCTTTCACCTCCAAAGGTTTTTTTCCCTCCTTGCTATATAAGTTCTGTGTTGCTAGATGAAATCAGAAACTTTGATGGTGGTAGCAACTCCATAATAAAATGAGAATTTTGAAAGTTGAAACAAAGAAGATGTTCTTAGGATCTTATGGAAATTCTACCCACTGATGTGTTCTACAGAGTGCGATCCGCTGTGAGTGTATTGGTAAATATTGGTTAAGATTTTCTATTGAGAAAGAAAAAAAATTTGATTTCTCTCCCTATCTCGTCTCTCCCTAAAGAGAGAAAAGAGTTTAGAAATAGTTGGTGGCCAAAAAAAGCTATCTCTTTGTATTTGCAATGACCTGCACATTAGCACTGACCCAAAGCCCTAGACCACCCTTTGGAGACAACTTCCTGACTGCATCAGCTTCCTGATGAGGGTTCTCCTATGAGAAGGGCTAGAATCTGAGAGCCTGTCTTTCAGCTTTAAGTCAGAGTACAGAGCAAAAGAACCTACCGTATCCTAGGGTTAGAGTTTATCTTTGACTCTGCTTCTTTGGGTTAAGGAGGTTGGTAGAGAGCCCGCACCCCCTGGGAGGAATAAGGACAGCTGGCAGCTTAAACCCTGCTCTTCTCCTTCTGTGTAAAATGCCTTCGTGTGAAGTTGTGGGCCTCTCTGAACAGTGGAACTGCTACTGTGCTCTTTTGCTTCAGCTGGTGCTGAGATGGGCCCATTGGCACAGATGGCCCAGTGAGGCTAGTTTTGCATAGCAGTGTGCTTTGTGCTGTCTGGCTCATTGCTATCACTGCTGGTAAATACGTAACCTTTAGTGAGTTTTATGGTCCAGTATCCTGTCATGTTCAGCTCCCTGTCTCACTTGCTCTCAACTGCTGTTGTATGTCTCAGTGGCTCCCAATTTCTGAAATGAAGATTAAAAACAAAACTGAAAATGCCCTGGAGCAGTTCTGCCAACTCCTGGTTTTTCCATTCGCTTCCTCTGATAGCCATTGGTTTGGGGAGACTTCCCTTTCCTGCTCCAGCCTGTGGGCCTGTGCACAATAGCCTCTGGAGTGTAGCCCATCAGATAACAAGACTGGCTCTCTTCAGGCACAGCATGGATTGGAAAAAGTGAAAGTCTCTGGCTGGAAATAAAAGCTCAGAAAACCTTTGCTATTTTTCCCCAGGCCCTTCTGGGTCTGTAGTGCTGGCCTCATGTGAGCTAGTCCCATCCCACCTGTAAAACCAGGAGAGAGTTCACTGCAGCTGATGAAGCAGGAGACAGGTGTTAGGGGGACCGTGGATATTTTATCCCAGGGAATTCTCACCCCAGACACTTCAAGTAACAGATTGAGGGCATTTCATCCTATCTGGGGGCATAATTTGGACCAATGTCTAAGGTTTCATAAATAAGAGGTTTTTTTTCTCTCCAATCAATCCCTTACAAGAGACATTTTTATTTGTTCTAGGTAAAATGTATAATACTGCTCCAGAGTGTGTTGGTCAGAGTTCAGTTGTGTAGAGGAGAACCCACTGTAGCTAGTTTCAAGAAGAAGAGATTCCATAAGCCAGAGTAGCACATTGTGAATTATGGAATCAATGAGGGAAGAAAGAGAAGTAGGCTCTAGGTTAAGACATACCACAGAGTATCCTCCCTCTTCTGTAATCAGGAAGCCACCAGTCCAGAAGTCTAAGGTCCCTCAGCTTTGGTCCACACCTGTCTGTCAACATCGGCAAAGCTGGAGACCAGGTGTGGATCCTCTGCTAATGCTGTGGTAGAAAAACCAAAAGCTTCTGTGACTGTGCCTAGGAAAAGCAGGAAGCCTGTTAATCTCACAAAAGTGCATGTGATTGGCTGAACCTAAAGAGAGTCTTAGAAATACAGCTTTTAGCCAATTAGCTGCTGAAGTACAGGAAGGCACACTAGAAGGGTGAAATCCATCTTGTGCCTACCCCATATATCTGCCACATAGAGTGAAGGCTACAAATGGGGTTTTATGGAGTTCCTACCATGAAATAGGGTTATGTAGATATGTACCTGTGCCAGTACATTTATAACTTCCAAAAGAAATTATGAGGTAGGTAGATCTCCCCATTTTTGCAGTTGAGGAAATTGAAGTGAGAGCTTAGATCATTTAGCTAATGAGTGGCAAAGCCTGATCTGAGCCCACGTATATCTAATTTCAAAGCTTAGTCTTTTCTGTGTGCACCTTGCTTACCTCCTTAGAGTTGCTTCTGCTGCTAAATATTGCTGACATGTAGCCTGAATTGCCACAGAACCTGTGAACTACCAAGATGTCATCCAAAGCTAAAAGTAGGAAGCAGGCAGTAGGCTAATTTTTATAAGCAAAGGGTTAAATAGTGTTCTCTCGGTGTTTTGAGGCATGATAGGGCTTAGGAAAACCATCCTTTTTTCATGGTTGCACTGGAATTTTGTGTTACAGTGGCAAGGGAAGCAGCCAGGTACATGGGTCTATGAGGTCTGGATCAATGGAAAGTGAAAGTGGTCCAGATTTCCCCTAACCTCCATTTTGTCTTTGCCTCCAAGCCCTCCACTGACCAAATGGTGTTTTGTATTCCTCATCTCTGACTCCCAAATGACCATGTACAAAACAACCCTCAATTTGATCTGCATGAAACATGGCACTATGGAGATGGCTGACACCTGTAATTCCAGCACTTCGGGAGGCTAAAGCAGGAGGATCCCTTGAGCCCAGGAGTTCGGGACTACAGTGAGCTATGATCACACCACTGCACTCTGAGGAAAGAAATATGGCACTGTGTTTCCCCTGGGCTGCCAGGAAGTCCCCATGTTAGCCTCTCTCCCACACCTGGCAGGCTGTCATATTTCCTTGTGGATGGGATCTCCATCCTCCATAGGGATTACTCATGGGGAACAGATGGCCTGGCCAGTTCAGGGAGAGGTTTTGTCCTGTGCCACTGTGTTGATCAGCATGCCTAGCCGTTTTGGAAATAAATTATAGTCCCCAAATTGCCTTGGCTGAACTGTACTGAGAGTCACAAAGCCTGTTTTATACCTTCAGCCCCACCATTAAGTCACATTATGGCTTTGGGCCTCAGGTTTCCCTCTGCACAACGTGGATGATAATAATGCACCACCGGGGAAAGGGCGCAGGGTTTGAAACATGGTGGACGATGTAGACCAGCAACAAACTACCAACACTGTAGAGGAGCCCCTGGATCTTATCAGGCTCAGCCTAGATGAGCGAATTTATGTGAAAATGAGAAATGACTGAGAGCTTCGAGGCAGATTACATGCTTATGATCAACATTTAAATATGATCTTAGGAGATGTAGAAGAAACTGTGACTACTATAGAAATCGATGAAGAAACATATGAAGAGATATATAAATCAACGAAACGAAACATTCCAATGCTCTTTGTGCAGGGAGATGGCATTGTACTGGTTGCCCCTCCACTGAGAGTTGGCTGAAACAAATAATTTGTCCTGTATGAAAAGCAGGAGACTTTGTACAGGGGCCACTTTAAATGTACAGGACATTCAAAAGAGAAACCTGCATACATTTTGATATTAAGAAATAATTCCAGGGATTCTTCCACTCCTGAAATGAGTTGATTTGCAGATAACTCACAGCTTCTTAAGCTAAATTGTATTTTCATTTTTCTCAAGCTCTTCCAATAAATATGACCACCAAGATGCAGAACTATTTTTCAGGACTTCTTTTGCCCCATTAGTCTCACAGATATTTTTCTGATTTGTTTTCTTTAAATTAAAATTGGTGTTTCCTCGTTAAAAAAAAAAAAATAATAATAATAATAATAATAATGCACCACCACTGCCAGGGTGTAGTAAGGGTTAAATGAGAAGTAACAGTGTTTTTTAAGAAAAAAAATTGCCTTGGCCAATTTTATTGCTTTGTTACTTCACGGTACAATATCCCTAAATTTACACTCAGAGTAAGTTTAGTTTCTGCTAGGGCTTAGAAAATATGGATAAATTCTCTTCCATGGGCTATTTGAGACCGTTTCAAAGGCATGTCTCAGATACCACTTTATCTCAGAATTGATGGCCTCTACCCTGTGAGTGAGATGTTGAGACAGGAAATCCAGCAAAATTCTATGCCTTTCAGAGCAATTTTGTTTCTGGCCTCTGCTCCGGAGTCAGGTGGGGAAGCCAGATAACTGAGGACCCCATGTTAGGTTTCCTGCCAGAGAGACATCCTTGGAAGGAGGGTAGGGTGATGTGTCCAAGCAGAGATTGGAAGTATTCTCAGTGGTGAGTTCATAAAAACATTTCCAGCACAACCAAATGAACCATATGTTCTGAACAAATAACTTAATGTAGAAGAATCAAAGAGTCAATTTCAGCTGGATGCAGTGGCTCACACCTTAATCCCAGCACTTTGGGAGCCCAAGGCAGGTGGATCACCTGAGGACAGGAGTTTGAGACCAGCCTGGCCAAGATGGTGAAACCCTGTCTCTACTAAAAATACAAAAATTAGCTGGGTATGGTGACGGCTGCCTGTAATCCCAGCTGCTAGAAAGGCTGAGGCAGGAGAATTGCTTGAACCCAGGAGGCAGAGGTTGCCTTAAGCCAAGATTGCACCACTGCACTCCAGCCTGAGCAGCAGAGCAAGACTCCATCTCAAAAAGAAAAAAAAAGTCAGTTTCTTGAATGTCATTGAAAAACAATAGTTTAAGCTTCTTAGAAAATGTTTTTCAAAGAGCAACCCTCTGGCCAGGTGTGGGCGCTCATCATGCCTTTAATCCCAACACCTGGGGAAGCCAAGGCTTGAGCCCAACCTAGGCAACATAGCGAGACCCTATCTCTAAAAGTGCACATACACACGTAGAGCAAGGCTTCCTGCCATTCTTTTTTTCCATTAAATATTTTTCTTCCTTCTGAGGGTTTTTGAAATGGAGTCTCTCTGGCCCAGGAAGTTTGTTGAGCCTCATCAGTCTGTCAGGCCCACCCTCTTTTCCAGGATGTTCAAAGAGCCTGGATGGGGCTCTTGAGCACCCTCTGCTGAACATGCATGATCCCTGATGTGCTACCTCTACTTCCAGGCACAGACACATGAGCTTTCATTTTGTTTTGTCTTTGAGACAGGGTCTCACTCCATCACCCATGCTGGAATGCATTGGTGCAAACACGGCTCACTGCAGCCTCAAGCTCCCAAGCTCAAGCAATCCTCCTGCTTCAGTCCCCCAAGTAGCTGGGTCTACAAGTGTGTGCCACCATACCTGGCTAATTAAAAATATTTTTTTTGTAGAGATGGGGTCTCACCATGTTGCCCAGGCTGGTCTCAAACTCCTCACCTCAAGCATTTCTCCTGCCTTTCAAAGTGTCAGGATTATAGGTGTGAACCACTGCACCTGGCCACACATGAGCTTTTAAATGATAAGAAATATATATAAATATAAACATGTACACACACACACACATATAAAACTAAAACTCAGTCTCTCAAGTTTTCCATCTAAAACTGGTCTGGACTGGGGCTCTAGCATCAAGAAAGGAGGGAAGCCAGGCATGGTGGCACCTGCCTGTAGCTGAAGGAGGAGGATTTCCTGAGCCCAGGAGCTCAAGACTAGCCTGGGCAACATAGTGAGACCTGTCTCTGAAGAAAAAAACAAACAAACCAAAAACAATAGAATGAGTCAGGTACTTCTAGGTCTCCAACTACCAAACTTGGTCTCTCTTGCTTCCTTAGCCATTTTTACAGAGCATCTTGCTTGCAGCTCCATTTCAGAAAATGTAGTGCTATATAGCCCCTGAACTAGACTGGAGAAACCAGCCAACAAGGAAAGTAGCCTGCACTGTTGAGGGATGGTACTTCTGCTATTCCTAATGTTTAGGAATTGCTGGGTCGTGGGAGAGAGGTAAGGGGTGGTAGATAAGGGAGTGAAGGGCTCTTGTGTCTCTGGTTTTCTACACAACAGGATAAATTTGTTCCCTCCAGAACAGGAAAAAGGTTCAGGATAAGAATCCTATATTTAAGTTTTGAAGCCACAAGAAATATTTGTGTGGGTATTGTTAAAGCTTTTTTTAAACCTTCTGAAAGTTGCCTCTTCTGGTTTGTCTGGTGAGCTTAGGAAAGAAAAAAGATGCAAACTTTTGGCCTCATTTTTGTCCCCTCTAATCATGGAAAGCAATAGAATCAATCAGGAAAAGCTCTTGGACTAGGAGGAAGGAGGACCTGATTTCTCGGACTCAAAATCCGTTATGACAGAAAAGTATTGCTCAATAACTTACAATGTGTGTCTCTGCACACCTCTGTCATTCACTGACATTAGGATGATAAACCGTTTCATCTTACAAGCTGATGTGGTGAAAGTACCTGTAAATTGGTTTTATATTCTTTTTTTTTTTAAAGACAGAGTTTTGCTCTTATTGCCCAGGTTGGAGTGCAGTGGCGCAATCTGGGCTCACTGCAACCTCCACCTCCTGGGTTCAAGCGATTCTTCTGCCTCAGCCTCCTAAGTAGCTGGGATTACAGACACCACCATGCCCGGCTAATTTTGTATTTGTAGTAGAGACTGGTTTCTTCATGTTGGTCAGGCTGGTTTCGAACTCCTGACCTCAGGTGATCCACCTGCCTCTGCCTCCCAAAGTGCTGGGATTATAGGCTTGAGCCACCGCACCCAGTAGTTTTATATTCTTTTACCTGTAAAACATGAATAATTGTTTTTGGGTGTTTTGGTTTTTTTTTTTTTTTTTTTAAGATTTAAGTTCATTGAATCTTCGTTTCTTTCTCTGTTAAGTAAAGCAAATGCTTAACTCAGGATTGTTGAAAGGATTAAGTGAAGTAACAAATGTAAAAATACCTTGTGGAATGCTTGCCACTTAGCAGGCGCCCAAAAAATATTTGCCAAACCTTTGTTGTAGGGATGTTGAAAATCAAATGAGGTTAATTACTGTGAATGTGTAACAAAAAGTAAAGCACTACATAAATGTGAGATAATCATTGCTCAGACCAGCCTGAGCAACATAGTGAAACCCTGTCTCAATTAAAAAAAAATAAAATAAAGATAATGTCATTGCTCATAAGCCAGGAAGCATGGGAGTGGGTAGGAATGGAGAAGCCTGCCTCTTGATCCTGGTCAGACCATCAGGAGGGCCTTTTTACCTGATACAGGTAGAGAACAAAAAAGGGGAGACACTGGCTGAGGGAACAGGAGAGCAGAGAAAGATACCCAGGTTTATTCAGTTACCTCTTCCTGGTCCCCAGCCTCAAAATACTGCTAGGACCCAAAACTCAAGAGGACTAAACTGATGCATTGAGCTGATGGGAGGAAATGGCGTTAGTGCTCTAGAGGAAGAGAGAAGGTGACATTATGAAGGAATAATTTTATATATATATATATATATATATACATATATATATATATATATATTTTTTTTTTTTTTTTTTTTTTTTTTTTTAAAAAGCTAGTCTGATTGCCGGCTAACATTGGTCTCATAGGGGTTATTCTGGTTTCTGTTTTCTGCCAAGGTTTTTGGTCACATATACTGTAGTGCCTGATCTGTCTCTGGAGTTTGTTTCCTGTTAGGAAAAGACTTTGTTTGCCTGAGGGAGCTGGTACATGCTGGATGTTAGTGCCATGACCCATCTGAGTCACATTCCTGACCTCTGGGGTCTGGTGTCTGTGAGCTGGCCCCATACCTGCTCCTCTTGGGCCACACATCCTGGGCTCTGTTGTTGAAAAAAAGCCTCCTTTATGTGCTCTAGGCTCCCAGAACCCTGGCCGAAGCTCACCTCCCCCTGGCTATGTTCCTGAGCGGCAGCAGCACATTGCCCGGCAGGGGTCCTATACCAGCATCAACAGTGAGGGGGAGTTCATCCCAGAGACCAGCGAGCAGTGCGTGAGTATAGGGGGGTTGGGATATGCCCGTGGCCTGTATCAGCAGACCAAGGTCATAACAAAGGGCTCTCAGTAGTCACAATGCAGAACATAACCCCATTTTGAAAACTCTTTTATAAACCAGGCCTGTCCAAATAGGGATTACCCCTTTTTGACAGTCAAATAACGATTTCTGCTAAAGATGGGATCTAAACTACATAGTCTCGTTGCCGTTGGGTGAACCCTTAACAGATTTTCCTTCATTGTGGTCCTCTCTGTTCCCCCAGGTAGCTGGGACTATAGACAGGCACCACCACACCCAGCTCATTTCAGTAGTGTTTTAACATATGCCTGGTTTTAAACTGACAGGTTATGTTTTTCACTGGATATATTTTAGTTTTGCCATTTCTTGATGAAAGGTAGGGAGTAAACCATATCAAAATTACACTATAGGATTGATTAGGTTGACCATTTATGATGGTAGACAGTTGTATTAGTTATCTATTGCTCCATAACAAATTACCACAAACCTAGAGGCTTAAAACAACATACATTTATCATTTTCCAGTTTCCCTGAGTCAGGAGTCTAGGCATGATTCAAGTGGGTCTTCTGCTGAGGGTCACACAAGACTGCAATCAGAGTGTCTGCCAGGCTGCCTGCCTTTCCTGAGTTTGGGGTTCTCTTCCAAGCTCAGATGGTTGTTGACAGAATTCAGTGTCTTGTGGCTGTAGGACTGTGGTTCCTCTTTTCTTCTGGGTGTCACTGAGGGGCTTCTCTGAGTTTCTTTCCTAGAGGCCACCTGCTGTTACTTGCCATGGGGTCTTCTCACAACATGGCAGCTTCTTCAAGGCCAGCAGGAGAATCTCTTGCTCCAGTCTGCAAAGATGGAGTCATAAAACATCACATAATTATGAGAATGAATATTCCATCCTCTTTGCCATAGTCTATTGGCTAGAAGCAAGTCACAGGTTCTACTTACACTAAAGGGAAAGGCAGCTCATTGGGACTAATTGGTAGAGGAAGTAATCACCTTAGGGTGTGTCCACCACAGTGGCTCAGCCATTTTAATGGCTGGCTTTTAAACTGGTGGCTTATTTGATGCAAATAGCTTTGGCTTAGGGAACTCAGCAAGGGTGAGATCTGTAGCTTCATTCTGGTCTTTTCAATGTGTTTGCTTTGATTGTTAAAAAAAGGGCTGTTCTTAGACTTTCTGGGATTTGGCCTGAGAAGGGGAAATTTCTTAAGGGGAAAATGTCCAACAGATGGGCCCGTGCTGTCACGTGGGAGATTTTACAAAAAACTGATTCTTAAAACTTTTATTTCATTATTCAAACGATGTAGGCTATGAGAAGCGCTTTGTACTTTTCTTCCTTCTATTCTGCCTTCCAGATAAATTCATGTTTGGAATAGTGACCTGTAGTGCCTTTAGCTGCAGAGTTCCTTCTTGGGCATTTTACTGACCATCCTTCCTGGTTTCTCTAACCAGGGCACTTCTGGACATCAGCTGTTCTAGGGGTGACTTGGGTGTAAAATTCCAGAGATTGCAGATGAGCTTGATTGCCCTGTGTCCCTCACCATGGTCCTATACTCTGTCCCCTTCACTTTTTTACTTTACCTCCATGGCCATGGAAGTCGTGGGAGGATTTGACTTCGAGTAAGAACAGACTTTTAGAAAGAGGCCAAGGAAAGCAGTGGCTAGGGATTGCCAAGGTCCTCTTCCAGCGCCTGCCTCTTTAGCTGAAGAGAATTGCTTCTGCTAACAGGTCATTTGAGATCAATCCACAGAACAGGAACAAACGTTGCATAGTATGTAATGAAAGAATATTCCAATGTGACTTTATTGAAAAGTGAAAGTATGATGTTTATTTTGTATTTTCTTTAATTGGGTTTAGGTGATAATTGCATCTATTTACTCATTACTCATTTTTGAATGAATAAAGTATGATTCATGTTAATTTTTTGGCCTAATTTTTCTAACAAAATTTACGCCAGTTCGGGTACAGTGGTTCATGCCTGTAATCCTAGTCCTTTGTGAGGCCAAGGCAGGAGGATTGCTTGAGGTCAAGAGTTCAAAACCAGCCTAGGCAACATAGCAAGAACCTGTCTCAACAAAAACAATCTTTTTGAATTAGCCGTGCATAGCGGCACACATGCCTGTAGTTCCAGCTACTCAGGAGGCTGAGGTGGGAGAATCACATGAGCCTAGGCTGCAGTGAACTGCACTCCAGCTCAGGTGGCAGAACGAGACCCTGTCTTGAACAATAGCAACAACAAAATGCTAGCACAATGTAACGTCCTTCACTCCATGCTTGACTTCTGACCATAAAGAAGCTCATTTTTTGCAAGAGCATTCACAGGACTCAGCAGTTTCCCAAGGCCTCTTATGAGTCCACCATACCGGCCTTATTATTTATTTGTCCATTTTCTTTTTTTTCTGTTAACTGGTCTAAATTTGCCTAATATGCACCAGATAGATTGAAAGCAATTCTCTCTAATGTTGGTTTCATCCACTTTGGATAGTCTATATCCTTAGCAACATTTGCAGTTGTACTTTGCAATTTGCCTTGATTGGCAGATTTTTAAAAATCGTGTATGACAATATGACCTAAAGCATTTGAAATTATGGGTGGGCACAGATGCTAGTATTAAATGGGAAAAATACTTGAGTTGGAAACTAATTTTATGGAGGTTGTTAGTGAATTTTCATAATTCTGATACTTTGTTTCCCTATGTAATGTTTTTTTAAAAATTAATTTAAAAAAATTTAAACAGAGACAAGGTCTCACTGTGTTGCCCAGGCTGGTCTTGAACCCCTGAACTCAAGTGATCCTCCTGCCTTGGCCTCCCAAAGTGCTAGGATTACAGGCATGAGTCACCAAGCCTGGCCCCTATGTAATGTTTAATGTTGGAGCTCAGATAATGAATATTCTGAAATTGAAAACCCCACCCCTACCTTTGTGCAGAGAAAATGAAGGGGAGGACCTTCAGGACATTGATTGAAGAAAAATTGATTCCAAAGGGCTTTTGTTGCTGCATTTGACCATGGGCCAGAGAAATATTTTAATATATTTAGATACCTATTACCTCTGCATTGGACCAGGAACTGGGACGTTTTCGTTCTGGTATCAGCTGTGTACTAACTTAGTTTTATGACTTTAGACAAGTCTCCTAACCTTTCTAGGCCTGTAGTGCTCATCTGTGAAATGAGGCAATACTTGTCTTTGTAAATTATAAATTAGAGTGTAAACAGAAGCATTAAGGTCCCACCCAAACTCACTGGAAGTCTCAGCAGGGTAGTACCATCTCCAGAGCCAGGCTGCAGTGTTAATGAGCCGAGAACATGCCAACCAGAAAAGCAGAGCCTCTGCTTTGCTCTCCTGCCAGAGCTTCTTGGGATGCCAGCCAAGTATTTTTCTCCTTCCTGGAAACTTGCCTTTCAAACTAAGGGAGAGGATGGTACCTTCCTATCCATTCTTCCCTCTGCATGGGGAGAGAAAGGACACGTTCATATTTTGACAGAAAGGCCCATTTGCTGGCCTTCGCCATAAAGCTTGGGTCACGGGGGAATTGGGGCTGGGGGTGTGGCTTCATTGTATTACTTGCCTTACAGATGCTGGATCCCCTGAGCAGTGCAGAAAATTCCTTGTCTGGAAGCTGCCAATCCTTGGACAGGTCAGCAGACAGGTATGGGACTGTGGGTGGTTTGGAGGGTAATGCATAGTCATTTTTGGAACAGATGGGTTGAGGAAGAAGAGTTAGCTCTGCAGGCCCAGGGTTAAAACATAATGCTTCTAGGAAAGCCTTTTCCTTAATTTCCCAAACACCACGAGAATGTTATGATTGCATAATTAAATGAATGTAATAATAGCTTATAAAATAGCAGCTCATATATTAAGTACTTGCTTTGTTGTTCTAAGTGCTTTACATGTTTTGACTTTCGACATAATATATGCCGCTCTTGTACTTTCGGCCTCACTGCTGTGATCTGAACTGAGAAGCAGTGTACTGTCAGTGTTTTAGGGGAAAAACTGAATTCTCATCCATGGGTTTACCTTCATTTTTTACTCCAAGTGTTTTTGGCGGGGAGTAAGAAACTGAAACCTGAAAACAGAATATCCAGAATGCCTATCGTACCACACCACCTGCTTGGTGTGTATCTTCTTCTTACACTTTGGTAGGAAACAAGTGGCGTCCTTTACATACCAAATAGCAAGGGTATGTCTGGAGAGGCCTTGGCGTTGATCTTGGTATTCCCTGAACTCTGCCTTATTATGCCCAAGAGCAGTTTTGATCAAGTCTGCCTGGATTTCAGACTGTGGTCAGAAGCTATGGAGTAGGTTGGGGTTTTTTTTTACTTTGTGTAACTGATTAATTGTTCATTTGGGTAGTGATCTTTTGATTATGGCTAAATATGCATTATCTTGCCTAATAGACCTGAGCACTGATGTGCACTGTCTTCCCTTTAGACATTATAGAATACAGTTATGGTTACTTGGTTTCCAATGTGTAGCCTTCTCTGGGGCTTGCTTTCCAACCAGGGAAGTAAGAAGGCACAGGCAAGAGTCCTAGGGCTTGCCATCGTAGACTGAGGGCTCTGCCAAGACAGGGACTGACTCTGGCTTTGGACTATCTCCTAAGCTTTAGAAGGGAAAAGGGAGAGGAGAGGACTACATAAGGTCTAGTAGTTGGGAAACAAAGGGGCGGCCCCCCTCTGCCACTGCCTTGAGAGTTTCTAACCTGTAGCCCCCACAAAAGGCCATTAAGCACTCATATGTAAGGAAAAGGGCCATTCAGATGGATCTTGGGAAAGATAGCTAAATTTACCCATCTCTTTATTCTTTTTTTTTTTTTCCCTCTGCTCCTACAGTACTTTCTTTTATTTTCATTGTGAATGATCTGGACTTACTTCCTTGAGGCCCAGCCTGACTTGGGCTCAGGGCTCTTCATCTTCCCTTCATGGGATCTGGGAAAGGGCATGAAATCGGGAACCAGACAGACCTAGATCCAGTTCCAGCTCCACCAAATATTAGTTGAATGGCTTCAGACAAGTCTTTTAACCTGTTCTTGAGTTTCCCCATCTCCAAAGTGGGATGGTGGTGACTAGGCTGAAAGATGCCTGGTTTAGCAGCGAGAATACAGACTTTGGGGTCATAGACCTGGATTTGAAATCTGGCCTTGGAGCACAGTGGCTCACGCCTGTAATCCTAGCACTTTGGGAAGCTGGGCTGGCGGATCATCTGAGGTCAGGAGTTCGAGACCAGCCTGACCAGCATGGTGAAACCCTGTCTCTACTAAAAATGGAAAAAAATTAGCCGGGCGTGGTGGTACATGTCTGTAGTCCCAGCTACTTGGGAGGCTGAGGCAGGAGAATCACTTGAACCCACGAGGTGGAGATTGCAGTGAGCCAAGATCATGCCACTGTACTCCAGTCTGAGCGACAGAGGGACACTCCATCTCAAAAAAAAAAAAAAGTCTGGTCCTGTCTTCCTAGCACTATCTTTGGGCAAGTAAATAGGGCTGTGTTTGCCTAATCTGTAGTGGTGTCTGTGAAGACGGAAACAGCATAGCTGCCCAACATTTGGATCTGCTATTATGTTATTTTTATTATACTGTATTTGCTACCTCACAGCGTTCTGAGGATTAAGTGAGAAAAAGCTGATTTTATAAAATAGGTAAGAAAGCAGCAACCTATAAACAATGACATTATGGCTGTTTTTATTACTGCCCTGGGCAAAGGATTCTCTTGGAGTTCTTTGCCTGTTACAGAGGTGGGAAGAAAGGCCAAGGAGGGAGAGGGCTGTGCAGCCAGGCTGGAGTTGGGTCAGATGGGGGAGATGTGCCACTCAGGGTGCTGTCAGATTGGGTTATAGAGAAGCGAAGGGAGGGTGGAGAATGCAGGAGCTGGACTCAGAAAAGGGCTGTTTCCCACAAAATCTGCTTCCCCTACCTAACGCTGTGGCAGGGGTTAGAAAGGGAGACCACCTGGGCGCCCTGCTGGGTTGCTGTGGAAGTGTGCGGGGAGTCTGTTTTTATTTCTTCTTGTTTTCTCCAGCCCATCCTTCCGGAAATCACGAATGTCCCGTGCCCAGAGCTTCCCTGACAACAGACAGGAATACTCAGGTGAGTTCCACAAAGCCTGAGTAGGCAATGCAGGGTGTCTAAGTGGGGCCCCAGGTGGTTCTGACTCAGTAGCTCTACTTAGGCTTGCTGCTTTGAGATCTCAGGTGACTTAGGGGCTTAAGTGACTCACATTGACCTACCCAGAAGCCAGTGATTTCCCCTTCTTACTCAGATCGGGAAACTCAGCTCTATGACAAAGGAGTCAAAGGTGGAACCTACCCCCGGCGCTACCATGTGTCTGTGCACCACAAGGACTACAGCGATGGTGAGTGCTTCTTGACCTGCCCCCTGCTGACTGCCTCAAGAAAGGATGAGCTGCCATGAAGAGGGTGGGCCCGTCCATCCAGTGCCTGTATTTTCCTTCATTCCTGAGGAATTGTGGCCCAGACTTGAGCCATGGGAGACAGGAAATAAACAAAAACAAAAACAGGGAAGATAGTATTTGTAGACCAAGATGCTGCCACTGGGAACTCTGACCTTTGTTGGAGTCGAACCTATCCCATGCCCTCTTCTGCCCCGCAGCAGCAGGTGGCCTGGGGCCTGCAGAGGGGTAAGGAGTAGGATGCAAGGAAATGAGTGCCTTTGGGTGTGGCTTGGCCTTGCAAGCATTTGGGAGCCTGCGGGCCAGCCATGTGCCTTCCCTTTGGCCAGATCTCCCTGAACCAGACTACTTCCTAATTTCCGCTTTTGTCCAGATTCTTGGAGTGGTCGGGACAGCAGCCTGTGTGGAATGAGTCAGGTGGGAGGGCAGAGAGGGTGGGCTGGAGCTGGTATTATCTATCACTTTTGGCTCGGACCTGGTTTATACATTCAGCCTCATAGCCCCCAGTCTGACTTGCTCTACTCTGCCCTTGCACCCTTTCAGGCAGAAGAACATTTCCCCGAATACGGCGTCATCAAGGCAACTTGTTCACCCTGGTGCCCTCCAGCCGCTCCCTGAGCACAAATGGCGAGAACGTGGGTCTAGCTGTGCAATACCTGGACCCCCGTGGGCGCCTGCGGAGTGCAGACAGCGAGAATGCCCTCTCTGTGCAGGAGAGGAATGTGCCAACCAAGTGTGAGGAGCTGTCCCTGGCTAGGAGGAGACTGTCCAGGCTGTCTCAGACAAGCTACAGGGGCAGAACAGCTGGGACCCTGGGACCCTTAGGCTCAGCAGGTGGTGGCTTTGGCCCATATGCATCACATGGGATAAGCCTTGAAGTGCCTGAAGCCTGGCTCCACTATTGTGTGACAAGCCTCTTCTCCTCTCTGATCTTTAGTTTTTCCATGTTTAAATGAGGGAATAGCATACCCTTCATCCCCTTCACACCTGCCATAGTAAGATATTTAGGGGCTTTGGAAGCAGTTGTATTTGATCAATGCAGAAGAGCATTTAACCATGACTGCAGCCAATCCTCTGCTTCTTGGGAGTCTGAATTTAGGTCCAAGTGACTAGAGCACTGGGCTTGCTCCAGATTGCGGTGGAGATGCTCTACTAAGAGATGATGTGATGGTGCTGTGTGAGGGGGAGCCTGAGCCAGAGGCCCTATTACAGAGCGCCTGGAGAATGAATGGGATATGCATAAGTAGTGCACACAAAGTAACACTCTTTCCTTCTGTTCTCCTATAGCTCCTAGCGCCCCCATCAATTGGCGCCGGGGAAAGCTTCTGGGCCAGGGTGCCTTCGGCAGGGTCTATTTGTGCTATGACGTGGACACGGGACGTGAACTTGCTTCCAAGCAGGTCCAGTTTGACCCAGACAGTCCTGAGACAAGCAAGGTATACTTTCCCTGTGGTCTGACTTCAGTTCTCTCCTTTCAACAAAAATGCCTCTCTTACCACACAGAGTAGTAGTTGCTTGAGATGCTGTGGGTTGCTTCCTCCATCATTCTTCCCAAACTCCCTCTCTCCCCATCCTGGCCCTAGCCACAGGGTGAAAGGACTATGGTCTGAAGAACACCAAGCACCTGGGGAAGGGGTCAGGTATAAGGAACTAAGCTGATGCCAAAGTACCAAGTACCCCAAACTGAGAGGTGATAACCTGTGCCACAAAGGGCACTCCCTGCTTTCCACCAGACAAATATCTCTCCCTAGCCCTCAGCCCAGGAAGGAGCTGTGGGATTCCTTCACTTGATCTAGCTCTAAAGGAAAGATCATATGGCCTGACTTTGCAGTTCAGATTTCAGCATGGCTTTTACACTTCAGTTGGAGTGGACAAACAGCAGTTACCTTAGCTAAGCACCCACAGCCCCTTCTCCCACCTCCCTGCCTCCTTCCACGCATGGGAGTGCCACCATCCCAAGGCCTTCCCAGCATTGTGGCTGAGGGCTAGACAGTTAAGAGAGTCTTCCATTTCTCCAGCTGCAGTTCCCAAGGCAGACCCTTGTGAGGCCACTAACTAGGGCAAGTTGGGCTGAAACCAGGTGGGCAGAACTGGGGCCCTGAGAGCTGAAGCAACCACTGACCCCTCCCTTAGGAGGTGAGTGCTCTGGAGTGTGAGATCCAGTTGCTAAAGAACTTGCAACATGAGCGCATCGTGCAGTACTATGGCTGTCTGCGGGACCGTGCTGAAAAGACCTTGACCATCTTCATGGAGTACATGCCAGGGGTACGTGCCCCTTGAATGCATGTGAGACACACACATAAGAGGGCCTGACCTGGGGGGGCGGAGCCTGCAGGAGAGGGGGTCACCTTGGATAGGAGTTTGATCACCTGAGGCTCCAGAGGCCCAGAGCAGCAAAACAAGGTGATGGTGGGTCTTGGAGTCAGGAGGGCCCTGCCTCAGGCTGCAGTGGGAGTATGAGATGACAACTGTCCTAGGCCCAGCCCTCCTCTGAAGCATGCAGGACTGGCTCACTGTCCAGTAAATGCAGCCTTCATCTGGAGCAAAGAGGCCTCCCTGCTCCTGGATTTGGGTGGCTTGCTGCTTGAGAAGGACTGTGTGGTGCTGTCTTCTCCAAACTGCCTGATAGCTCCTGGCAAAGTGCACAGCCAAATAGGAATTGAACCAGTGGTTCCTTTGCTGCCATGCTGAGGGCTGCAATGGGCTTGCCCCTTCACCAGCCCTCCCCTGAGGGAAGTCCTCTGACTCCTTGTGGCTGCTAGGGCTCTGTGAAAGACCAGTTGAAGGCCTATGGTGCTCTGACAGAAAGCGTGACCCGAAAGTACACGCGGCAGATCCTGGAGGGCATGTCCTATCTGCACAGCAACATGATCGTTCACCGGGACATTAAGGGTGAGCAGGGCCAGGATGCATGGGGTGAGTCCCCAGGACCTGGGTTCAAGTCTACCATTGAGTGCCTGCGGGGCCAGTTACTTAACCTTTCTGAACTTTCTGAAAAGTGGGATCCCAATTGCTTCATTGAGGGACTGTGAGAAGACTGGTTGAGCAATTTGGGAAAATATTGCCAAGTTCCCTGTACATGTTGACTATGGAGATGGTCATTTTGTGTGGTAGATCTGAGGCTCCCCTTCACTAGGTCCTTTGCTGTGTGTAGTTCATGTCTAATTCAGTGGTAGCCCCACCCTCTCCAGCAGCTCTCAGTGACCTGGGAGTGGGGAGGATTGGAGAAAACAAGAGGGTCCAGGGTTGAAGCCTCTGCCTTTTCATGCCTCAGGAGCCAACATCCTCCGAGACTCTGCTGGGAATGTGAAGCTGGGGGACTTTGGGGCCAGCAAACGCCTGCAGACGATCTGTATGTCGGGGACGGGCATGCGCTCCGTCACTGGCACACCTTACTGGATGAGTCCTGAGGTGATCAGCGGTGAGGGCTATGGAAGGAAAGCAGACGTGTGGTGAGCACTGGGACATGCAGAACCCCTTCTCCCATTCAGGCCCTAGTGGCCCTCCATTAGAAACATACTTTGGGGACTTTGTGGTGTGGCAGGAGGGAGTGCACCCAGGACCCAGGCTGCAGTATGTGCAAGGGTATTGGTGTGTGCAGTAGCACATACACCAGATGGGTTATGTTTTTACCCCAGATAAAAGCACACTCCGTTAGAGCTGGGACTTAGGCCATGGAAAACATCCCTCATGTTTTCAGTCTCTTAAGGCAGCAGGATCCACTCTGAAGGCCTGGACCAGTCTCTGAACAGGAGCAGGCTTCTGTCCCTTCTCCTAGCACTCAGATGGCTTGCACTTGCTCAACTTAACCTTGTGTCCATCCTCTGCAGTAGCCCCTAAATCATGAGAGCTTCTCCCCTTGGAAAGCTATTGTGGTGGGCTGAATAATGGTCCCCCAAAGATGTCCATTGCCTGATCCCAGGATCAGTAAATGTGATTGTATATAGCAAAGGGCCTTTGCAGAGATGATTAAGGGTTTTGAGATGGATGGATTATTCTGAATTAGCCAAGTAGCCTATAATCACAGGGGTCCTTAAAGAAGGGACTCAGGAGGTCAGAGTGCCTAGTAGGAGGTGAGACTATGGAAGCAAGAGGTTGGAGTAATACAAGGAGGTGACCATGAGCCACAAAATGCAACCTGGGAAAAGCAAGGAAACAGGTTCTCCCTTCAGAGCTTCCGACGGGAATCAGCCCTACTGCCACCTTCACTTTAGCCCTCTGAGACTGATTTTAGACCTCTGACCTTCAGAACTGTAAGATGACACATTTGTGTTGTTTTCCTACCTCTAAGTTTGTGGTAAAGTTAAAGCAGCTATGGGGAGCTAATACAGTTATTGTAGAGCTCTTTCTGTCAAGGCAAAGTGATTCTCTTTTTCCCAGTGTCAAGATGTGCCCAGGTGTGTGGTGAGTTATAGGTCCATGAAGCCCATGTGGATGGGGATCCAAGGGCTGTCAGCCCTCAGCTTGGCCTGTCCTGCACTTCAGCCTACTCTGAGAAAGGCGCCTCCTTTTGCAGTGATGGGTGGGACAGCTGGGAGTCCAAAGCCAGCTGCGAGGTGACATGGAGTTCTTTCCAGGAGCCTGGGCTGCACTGTGGTCGAGATGTTGACAGAGAAACCACCGTGGGCAGAATATGAAGCTATGGCCGCCATCTTCAAGATTGCCACCCAGCCCACCAATCCTCAGCTGCCCTCCCACATCTCTGAACATGGCCGGGACTTCCTGAGGCGCATTTTTGTGGAGGCTCGCCAGAGACCTTCAGCTGAGGAGCTGCTCACACACCACTTTGCACAGCTCATGTACTGAGCGAGCTCTCGTGGCCAAGCAGCTGCCGGCCACCCTTTGCTGCTGGGGGCTGCTGCGGGGCTCAGCGAAGTTGCTGCTTCTCCCAGGCAAGGCTGTGGACCGTGGAGCGGCAGCCCAGCCAGCGTCTGTCTGTGCCTCTTCTGCCACTGGGGCTCAGAGCTGGGGTGGGGTGACTGCAGCCTCAGGACTGGGAGACCCCAGCCTGTCATATCCAGGAGCTCCAGTGTCCTGAGCTCAGCGTGGAGGGGTAGGGGCTGGGAACAATGTGCAAGGCAGCCATGGGCCCCACCCTTGGGGATGTGTCCTGACACTGCAATTGGAACCGAAGCCCAGAGGGTCTAGGGGCATGGGACTGACACCAGGGTATGAAGAGTGTTATTTTCATTCAGAGTGTTATTTTGTTTTTCTTCCAATGTCTGGAGACCAGCAGGGCGTCTCTGGGCTACATGAGCTCCCATAAGCCTGAGAGAAAGGCCAGCACCCCACAGCAGTGGCAGGTGGAAGCCCAGGCTGCCCTCCCCTAGAGCCCCAGGTTGGCTCTGCCAGTCCTGTCCTTTACCAAAGATGAATGAAGCAAATGTCATGCTGCCTTATTCAGGGAAGGAGGAGCCAGTCCTGCCTGTGCCCATGACCCTGCCTACCCCAGGCAGGGGCCTGTGATGTCGAACTGCTGCCACTGAGGGGGATCCTGTTTTGTCAATGCAGTTGTCTCTGTTTTACAAGTCGGAGTCATTTTTATGCTGTACCCAGTTTCTAAACTGGAGACTGTGTATGCCCTCTGGGCTCTGAGTACCTGCTGTGGGCTTGGGCCTAGGCTGCATTGGAAAGAGCTGAAGGTCATGGCCTTTGTGCTCCTGGCCTAGCATCTGTTCCCCACTGGAGCAGAAGGGGAGATGGATGACATGGCAGGGGCGTCTGGCCCGGCCGGTGCCCTGGTCCCAGAGAGCCTGAGGAGGTGTCTCAGGCTGTCTGAGTCATGACCTGCTAGGCCAGAGCCCACTCCATCTGGTAGAAGGGAAAGCCCATGTGCTGCCACCAACTGTGTCCAAAACCGCCAGCTCTGTTCTTCCTTAGCCAGCCTTGCCCATCCCCATGAGGTCTCAGCCTTTTTCCCTTCTAATTCCTCCCCTGGGGGAGGAATGACAGCAGGGGTTGGGGAAACAGCATCTCCAAGCAGCTTAGAGTTGGCTATATTTACCTCAGCCTGGGCGCTGGTCCTTTCTTCCGGCCCCTCCCCTCCAAAATGTGCCTATTGCT
>PVKP010032566.1:0-25819 GCA_004027715.1 Plecturocebus donacophilus | reverse complement strand
CTGCTGGGCAGGTACATTTAAGTCTGTTGCAGCAGAACTCATACACCCCTTTTTTCCCCCCAAGTGTTCTGTCTCGGGGAGTTAGGGCTTTATTTATGAGTTTCTGGTGTGCTGCTGCCTTTTTTTTTCTTTTCAGGGCTGCCCTGCCCAGCAGGGAGGCAGCTCAGTCCCTGTCTGCCTGCAGAGGCTTTGCTGAGCTGCTGTGGGCTCCGCCCAGCTGCCCTGTGAACTTCCCTGCAGTCCTGTTTATGTAGGTGTAATTAGATCTGCCTCGGCAATAGTGGCCCGCCTCCGTAATGGCGGGTTGCCTCGGCAACGGCTGGCTGCCTCCGAAATGGCAGACTGCCTCTGTAGTGGTGGAGTGCCCGTAATGGCGGACGCCCCTCCCGCACAGAACTGGACCGTCCCGGGTTCAGCTGTGCCCGCTGCGAAACTCTTAACCAAGAGCGTTTCCAATTGCTGTTTTAGCCGAGCCTGATCACCTGGCTCGCTGTCTCAGAGCCTTTTTTTAGGTGAATGGTCGACTCCCAGGTGTTCCAGTCGCCTGTTGAAAAGGCGCCGGGATCTGTGTGATTTCCCCTGCGGGGACACACTGCGCAGGCTGAAACAGCGGCGCTGAGATTCGTAGCACTTTTTTGCCTGGGAATCTCCTGGGCTGGCTCCCTGATTCAGTCCCCTTTTTAATCCACCTTCCCGTAGCTCCACTCGCCAGTTAAAAGGGCACACAGACCAGTGTATTTTGTGCAGAGAACCGCCGCGCCGGCCCAAACAGCCGCGCTGGCCGAAACAGCCGCACCGGCCGAAACAGCGGCACTGGTGACCTGTGGGGCTGCTCCACCTGGGGATCTCCTGGTCTGTGGGTAATAAAAATCCGTCTGGAAATGCGGCGTCCACTCACCCTCTGCACTTTCACTGGGAGCTGCAATCCTGAGCTGCTCCTAATCGGCCATCTTGGGTCTCTCAAGGCCAAGAATATTCTTAAGCAAGAAGCTTTAAAACATTTTCTTGAATGCTAGAACTTGATTAAATGTTGATAAGAAAGTAAATAGGAGAAGCCTTGGGACATTTGTGTAAATATTTGGGTCTGAAACTCCTGTTTCTTTATCCCATCTAATTTACTTCAAACATTGGACCCTCATTCCTTTCCTCTGACATCCTGCTTGAATCAAGTCATTCACTGGCCATGATTGGGGAATTTTTTTGAATCATAAATGCAATTTTGAGATAAACAGAACATTTTATTGAAAATTAGTTAATACATGTAAAATACTTAAACTAGTGCCTGGCGTATTGTAATCAGCTGATACGTGCTGGGTGCTCTTCCAGGCTCTTTGAATGTAACACTATTTTATTTTTATTTTTGTTGAGTTGGGGCTTCACTCTGTTCCCCTGTCTGGAATACAGTGCCATGATCATAGCTCACCACAGCCACAAACTCCTAAGCTCAAGCAATCTGCCCATCTCAGCCTCCCAATTAGCTGGGACTACAGGTGTGTACTAACACACAGTGCTAATTTTTGTATTTTTTGTAGAGACAGGGTTTCACCATGTTGCCCAGGCTGGTCTCAAACTCCTAGGCTCAGGTGATCCGACTGCCTTGGCCTCTCAAAGTGCTGGGATGACAAGCATGTGCCACTGCGACCGGCCGGCTGTTTTTTAAAATCACTAGCTTGGCAGAAACCTTAGATTTTTGTCTTTTTGGTAGTATATAAATGGCATTTCTTATACATTTTGCTTTAAACATGTGTCTATGGGCTGGTGGAGACCCAGTTACCATGGATCAAATTTATATGGGAAAAAGCATTCCAAGATCCAAGCAAATTATTTACAAACAAACTTTGTGCAAATAATCTGACTCTAATTTGATGACTATCTAAATGCAGACAATATAGTAAAGTGGTTCAGGGTGGAGGCTTAGGAGCTTTCCAATAGTTGCGAATGTGACTCCCAGCTCTGCCACTGGCACCAATGTCACCGTGGGAAATTCCTTACTTCCCCAAAGCCTCAGTTCCTCAACTCAGTAATAAAAATAATAAAGAATACGTCATAGATTTGTTGTGAGGATTCAACAAATTAAATGATACATACAAAGTGCTCAATGTGGGTACTAGGCTTAGTACCTGGGTGATGAAATAATTTGTATAACAACCCCCTGTAACACGAGAATACCTATATAACAAACCCACACGTGTACCCCTGGACGTAAAATAAAAGTTTTAAAAAAGTGATTAAAAAATGAAGTTATTCTGTACTAGAGATCATCTCATAATATTCATAACATTTCAACTTTTGGTAACAAATATCCTTATATCTTGCTTTACAAGTGAGAAAAGTCATCAGCAATATTAACAATTACACTTCTAAACTCCTTATGCAAATAGATTTGTTTACATTTCTCCAAAGAGTATTCTTTTCCATTCAAGGACTTCCTATATAATTGTCTACTCTCTGGCTTCAGGAAGCACTTCTGAGATCACCAATAGTTTCTGCACTGCCAAATTTAAAGGATCCTTTTCTCCTTTAACTTACTGAGCCTCCTGTACTGTTGGTCTCCAGGTACCCTCTATCTACCCTCCCTTATGTGCTGAGTTTTATACCCCCCCTAAATTTATGTGTTGAAATCTTAGCCTCCAGTACCTCAGGTTGTGACTATATTTGAAGACATGGTCTTTAAGGAAGTAATTGTTGGCTGGCGTGGTGACTCATGCTTATAATCCCAGCACTTTGAGAGGCTGAGGTGGGCGGATCATGTGAGGTCAGGAGTTCCAGACCAGCTTGGCCAATATGGCGAAATGCCATCTCTACTAAAAATGCAAAAATTAGTTGGGTATGGTGGTATGTGCCTGTAATCTCAGCTACTCGGGAGGCTGAGGCACGAGGATCGCTTGAACCAGGAGGGGAGGTTGCAGTGACCCAAGATTGTGATATCACACTCCAACCTGGGTGAGAGAGCAAACCTCCGTCTTAGAAAAAAGATAAAGAGGGTATTACATTAAAATGGGTCATGGGGGTGGGTCCTAATCCAATCTGACTGGTGTCCTTATAAGAAGAAGAGGACACATGCATGCAAAGAGGGATGACTGTGTGAGGACATAGGGAGAAGATGCCATCTACAAGCCAAGAAGGGAGACCTTGGAGGGGACCAACCCTGCCCACACCTGGATCTCAGGCTTCCAGCCTCCAGCACTGTGAGAAGATAGATTTCCATCTATTTTCTCTACAGAAGGCACCCGGTCTGCACTATTTCCCATGGCAGCCCCAGAAAGCTAATCTGGCCTCCTTTTTGAAAACCACTGTGGCCTGGGTTCCCATAGCTCCACATCCTCTCGGTTCATGTCACACTCTTCCAACTGTTCTTTCTGGATGGACTTCCTGTCCTTTGCCCATCCTTAAATATTGGGGATTCTCAGATTGGTGTTCTCTTTCATTCTGCATGCTCTGCCTAGCAGCTGTCACCCACTCTGATGTTTTAACTATGCTGACAATCAATTCCATGACTTCAGCCCAGCCCTCTCCTCCAAGCTCCGTGTCTATGCGTACCATTGCACAGCTCCCCCTAGTGCCCTCCACCTACTTCTGACTCCACACTGCAAAACTACAGTTATCACCTTCCGTCAAGCCTCTGCCTCCTCACTCTTCTTCCTGTGTTAGTTCACGTCACCGTCTTCCTTTTCAATCATGCTAAAGACCTGAGAGCTGGCCAGGTGCAGTGGCTCATGCCTGTAATCCCAGCACTTTCAGCAGCCAAGGTTGGAGGATCACTTGAGCCCAGGAGTTCAAGACCAACCTGGGCAACATAGCAAGGCACCGTCTCTATGAAAAATTAGCCAGGTGTGGTGGTACATGCCTGTAGTCCCAGCTACTGGGGAGGCTGAGGCAGGAGAATCACTTGAGCACAGGAGGTTGAGGCTGCAGTGACCTGAGATTGCACCACTGCACTCCAGCCTGGGCAACAGAATGAGATTCTGTCTCAAAAAAAAAGGATTTCAGAACAATTCCTCATTCCCCGCTTTCCATTACCATTATAGGTTACCTCTTAAGTATCTTGTACAGGTTGAATATCCTTAATTTGAAAATCTGAAATCTGAAATACTCCAAAATCCAAAACTTTTTGAGCACTGACATACTCTTGAGCCTCAAGAGGAAAATTCCACACCTGACCTCATGTGATAGGTCTCAGTCAAAACTTTGTTTCATATTTAAATAATATTGTATGAAATTGCCTTCAGGCTATGCATATAAGGTATATATGAAACATAAATGAATTTCATGTTGGATTTGGGCCTCATTCCCAAGATATCTCATTCTGCATATGCAAATATCCCCAAATTTGAAAACAATCTAAAATCTGAAAGGCTTCTGGTCTCAAGCATTTCAGATACCAGAAACTCAATGTGTACTGAGCCCACCCCATTCTTTCCATACTTACTACTGTTTTAGTAAGAAAGAGCCAATGGACTGTTTTCTCTTACTATACTCTCAATGCAACACTTTTGTGATCACATGTGTGTGAATTTTCCCCATACATCACTTCTCTGGGGGACACAACCTGGGCATCAACAATTTAAGTCATTTCTGACACTGTCTACCTGGAGTTATATCATCAGATACCACAAGTGAACGGCCCAGTCCCACAAGACTAACTCCCACTTCAGATACGGTCAGATGCAAGTCTGGGCCCCTTGTCCTTCCGATGGACTGGCTATAAACTGGGGGTTCCCACAATCCCCTTCTCCGTTTGATGGTTTGCTAGCGCAGCTCACAGAACTTGGGAGAACAAACACTTTACTTGATATTGCTGATTTATTACAAAGCATATCTTAAAGGCTACAAATGAACAGCCAGATGAAAAAATACACAAGGCAAGGTTCAGAAGGGTCCTGGGCACAGGACCCACTGTCCCCAGGGAGTTGAAGTGCACCACCCCTTCTGAATGTAGATGTGTTCCGCAACCCAAAAGGAAACTCTGAACTCAGACTTTTAAAGTTTTTATGGAGGCTTCAATAAGCATGGCTGGGCATAGTGGCTGATGCCTGTAATCACAGCATTTTGGGAGGCTGACGTGGGTGGATCACCCGAGGTCAGGAGTTCGAGACTAGCCTGGCTAACACAGTGAAACACCGTCTCTACTAAAAATACAAAAATTATCTGAGTGTGGTGGCAGGCACCTGTAGTCCCAGCTACTTGGGAGGTTGAGGCATGAGAATCACTTGAATCTGGGAGGTGGAGGTTGCAGTGAGCCGAGATCATGCCACTGCACTCCAGGCCTGGCGACAGAGTGAGACTCCATCTCAAAAAAGAAAGTAAGCATGATTGATGATATCATTGGCCCTTGGTGATCAACTCAACTTTCAATCCCCCTCCCCTCCTCAGAGATGGACACTGGTAGTGCTGAAGGTACCAACGCTATCATCACGCTGCCAGTTCCCCTGGTACCTAGCCCCCATCCTGAGGCCATCCAGGAGCCCCCAGCCACCCATCAGCTCGTTAGATACAAAAAGACGCCCATCACGGGAGATTCCAAAGAGTTTTGGGACCTATGGCTCAGAAAATGAGTTGAAGAGTAAATACATGTTTCTTACTATAAATCACAGTATCTTACTATCCTGCCTAGTTTGAGCGGCAGACACCTCTTGCCTATACTACTGCAACTGTCTCCTTATTGCTCTTTCTGCCTCTTTTTGCCCTCAGACCAGCCCTACTTATAGTTGTCTAAGTAACTGCCTGGATTCCTCCCCCGAGCTCTTCCCTCTGCCCCATTATGGTCACGTACGCTTTCAGAGTCTGAACAGAGATCACCTCCTCCAGAAAGCCTTATGGACCTTCCTGGAGAGGCTGCACAGGGAAGGACTGACTGGGAAGATATGAGGCCGGGCCTGTAATCCCAGCTACTCGGGAGGCTGAGGCAGGAGAATTGCTTGAACTCAGGAGGCGGAGGTCGCAGGAGCCATCGTGCCACTGCCCTCCAGGCTGGGGGAGGGAGCGAGACTCCGTCTCAAAAAAAAAAAAAAAAAGCCGAAAGGATGAGAAGCACATTCTTCAGAATACCTGCCATGTCTTTAAAAGAATATGCTCAAAATCGACTTCAGCTTTTGCCATTTTCCCAAAGGTTCTGGCTAAGGGTTGTTTGGTTTGTACACAGCTGCCTACCGCCACCTTATGGCAAAAAGTTGAAAAGAAACTTCCGTGCATAAAATTCTGTGAATTTATAAAAGCCTGACAATTTTCCAGTTTATTCCGAGTGCAATGGCTGAATTATTCTGCATTTCATCAAAGAATGTCACCTCTTGTCGAGTGCTGGAGACTGTCCTCTCTCACCTGCTCGAGATGTTCTTCATCATTATTTCCCTCTGTCTTGCATCATCGACCGTCGTCTCTCAATTGATTCATTCTCACCAGCCCTCAAACTGCTTATAGAACATCTACCTGAAAACCAGGCAACAACGAAGACCTTCCCTTAACCCTGCCTTTCTCTACCCACCCACTTCTCTGCTCTCCTTGATGGCAAGCCTCTTCGAAAGAGTTTCTGTACTTGCCGCCCTCACTGTCTGTTTTCTTATCATCTCTTGCGTCTATTCTCAATCAGATTGGCCCCAACCCTCCACTCAAACTCTCGGCCAAGGCCAGCAATGGTTTCTACACTGCCATATCCAATGGGTGCATCTCAGTCTTTGTCTTGACCCAACTAGATGTGGCCGTGGCTCTCTCCTGGTTCTCCCTGCACTTCACAGGCTATTCCTTCTCTGCATCCGCGGCTCGTTTCTGCTCATATTTCTAAGCATTAAGCATTGTAAGGCTCATGGCTCACTCTTCCCACCTATTCTCTGTCTGCATTCTCTCCCTAAGTCCCCCACTCCCGCTTTTTTTTTTTTTTGAGATAGAATCACTCTGTTGCCCGGGCTGCAGTGGAATGGTGTGATCTCAGGGTTCAAGCGATTCTCCTGCCACAGCCTCCCAAGTAGCTGGGACTAAAGGCGCACGCCACCACACCCAGCAAATGTTTGTATTTTTAGTAGAGACGGGGTTTCACCATGTTGGCCAGCCTGGTCTTGAACTCCTGACTTAAGGTGATCACCTGCCTCGACCTCCCAAAGTGCTGGGATTATAGGCGTGAGCCACCATGCCCCACTTAAGCCCTTTTTATGCTGACGATGCCAGATGCCACCAGCTTTTCCTCCTGAATTCCAGACTGGACACCACCACTGGGCTACCCAAGTGGCATCTCAAAGCAAATATATTGAACAGCAGTCTTTTGATTTCTTCTCCACTCCCCGTCTGAACCAGCCTTTCTCTGGATTTCCTCATATCAGTAAATTGCAATTTCATTCTTCCAGTGGCTCATCTTTCACTCTTTTTCTCATATCCACATCTAATCGGTTGGCAACTTCTACTGATTTCAGTGCTTTCCCATTTCTTACACCATGCTTACCATCAGCCTAATCAAAGCCGTATTGCCCCAGACAGTCAGACAGCTTTGTTCTGTCTCTATGCTGCCAGCTTGTCTCCCTTCTTGTCTATTTCTCTGTGTAGGAGCCAGGAGCCTGCATGGTCCTATAATCATGAAGGTAAGACCATGTCACTTCTCTGCTCAGAATCCTCCAGCGCTCCCCATCTCTCACAGAGGGAAGTCCAGATTTCTCACCAAGACCTCAAAGGCCCGCATGGTCTGTGCCCGCCCCTCGCTCTGATCTCACCCCGTGCCGTGGCCTCCCTCACCCCTCCTGTGTCCACGCCTTGCTCCTCGGGTGCATGAGGCTCAGCCCTCTCCTGTTCTCCCTAGTCCTCCTGTTGAAAATCTTGTTCTTCACGTCCTCTGGTTCTTTATTCCAGAGTCATCTTTTCAGAGCAGCCTTTTCAGACCCTTCTGTTTAAAACTGTACTTTTCCCTCCCTCTCCCCTTCCATCGTTTTTCCCTGTGGCACCTGTAACCTAACGTAGCTTACGAGATTGTAAGCTTCACAGGCGCAGGGACTTGGTTTTTCTGCTCCCTGCTGCATCTACAGTGCCTGGCGCATGGTGGACGCGCCACAGATATCTGTCAGATGAATGAATGAGGACCAGTGTCCAAGGCTATCCAGTTTCAAAAAAAACAGGCACATATTCTCTCTAACCTGTATACTCTGGTTGACTAAAGCAACAGTATCTTTAAGGAATTTTTAACTAATTGATTACTTATTTATGTGGAGAGAAGCTGCCATTGTTCATTGTTTCTTTGTCTGGATGGAGACAGCAAGGAAGATTTTCTCTGTCCTGGGGAGAATTGAGTGAATACATTTGTTTCTGTGGATGTGCAGCAAGCTTTGTCCTTGAAGGGTGGGCCAGGGCCTTTTTGGTGACTTCAGGAGGCTGTCCCTCTCTTTGATCCCTCCCTTACAGTGTAGGGAGCTAAGGAACTTCCTTTGAGGAAAGAAATGAAAACCTCCATCTTTTCCTTTCTGAGGCTGAGCATTATCTAGACCTCTACATTTGGAGATCGTGCCTGCTAGGTGGGTCTGCTGATGGAAGGAAGCTCCAAAGTCTCCCTCAGGCAGCTAGCCTGGTGACCTGGGCTCCAGGTTGTCATGGGCATGAAAAAGGTTCTGGGTAGTGCTGGGTGGGGCACCTCTCTGCCTGGGGTGCATGCTTGTGAGTAGGATCTGGGGGATCCAGTGTGGGACTTCCTGGGTGGAAATATTCTGGGAAAAGTGGAATTTTGCTACCTTGAAGAATTGCTAAGTCTTGAAACCCGCAGTAGTGCCAATGATCTCTGAGTTGGACAAGAAGACTACTTGATTGTAGTTCTTGCAATCCTCACTGCCTGGCAGGGCAGCTTATTCCGGAGCAGGCTCGTTCTGGGGTAGCTGTGGTTTTCTTCAGCCCCAAGGGCATTGGCTGAGTTTTGCTTCATGTGACTGGATGGGACTGGCCTTGGAGACACTAATAAGCACACAGGGGTTTTTGGACAATGTGAAGAGGTCGGTGCCAAGCCACAAATGGGAGATGTTGAACTTCCTGCGAATCTGGTGTGTCGTAGCCTGAGCCGGTTTCAATATGAAAAATAAAAGTGACACTGCTTTCCTTGAATGCTAATCTGATGAAGTGGCTCATGGTGGCCATGTAACAACCTGGTAGCCTCCTACAGAAGCAAGTGGGGTGTGGCATCCCTGCTGTCTGCATCTTCTGTTTGTCACCTCGCCCACTCTGAGGACATATCCCTTGTCCTGATGGCTTCCATCATAGCAGCAGGGGGCAACTCAGCCTAGACTCATCCAAGCCTTTCTCTCTGCTGCTACCGCTGTGCTGCTAGAGAGCATCACAAGACCCCAGCCTGGTGCCACGAAGGGGTAAGGGCCCCAGATGCTACCCTCCACGCCTTTAACTTCCCTCTTCTTGTCTTCTTTGCTTTCTTCAAACTGACATCCTGGCCACTTCTACCTTCACTTCGAAAATAGAAACCAGAAGACACAAACTTCCTTCACTTTCTGTCACCAAGGCTCTTCCCTTCTAGGCATCTGGGATGATGAGAGCTGATTGTACTGAGTGCCTCCAAAGAGCCAGGGCTGCCCTCCAGGCCTCACACACTAACCCATTTAATTGATAGTTTGTTCTCTCCTACATAAACACCCCCAATCCCAAAGCAACCAACAAAACCCAAGGCACAGAGAGGTTAAGCAACTTGACTGAACTCACACAGCACTGGGAAGGGACCTCAGACAGCCTGACTCCAGGGTACCCAGCAAATGCTACAGAGCCTGGAACATAGAAGGCACCCAGGAACAACGGGTTGAATGATTCCATGCGGGAATCTAGGAATCTGCAGAAATAAGGAGGCTGAATTACAGCTCTTTAGAGTAGAATGCCCGTCAGCTCAGTATCAGACACAACTGGCAAATAATGATGACTTTGGGGAAGGAAGAAGTGGTGAGACAGTAAATTTATATTTAAATTTTATTTTTCCAATGTAAAAAAATCTTCTAAGTGAAGAATATATGACAAATTCACACAAGTATAAAGAGGAAAAATAAAACTACTAGGAAACCCAGTATGCTTTGTTCCCTTTTGAAATCCAGACATCTCTGGGAAAAATACTAATAAAGGCTACTCTCTTTTACACCTTTGTCACAATGAATTTCAGATCCCCACTGACATAACTGTGTAAGTGTTTAAAGTTCAGAGGTGCCAAAATGGAGATCAGAGTCTTAATTGTGGTAGGGTGTGTGGTGACTCACACCTGTAATCCCAGCACTTTGGGAGGCTGAGGTGGTGGATCACTTGAGCCCAGGAGTTTGAGATCAGCCTGGGAAACATGGCAAAACCTCTCTTTACAAACAACCAACCAAACAAACAAAAAATCAACAAAAAAAACAAAGTCTTGATTGCATCAATGACACGAAGGCAGGTGCTCACTCACTCTCAGGTGTTTGCGGGACCGGCTTGGAGACTGAATGTGGACTTCTCATGTCCTCTCCCAGTGTGAACCTGTGTGGATCTGCCCTGGGCTCACTCATTGTATTTGTCAGGGTTTTTCCAGAGAAATAGAGTCAATAGGATGTGTGGAGAGAGAAAAAGAGAGAGAGAGAGGGTTTTTTTTTTTTTTTTTTTTTGAGATGATGTCTCACTCTGTTGCCCAGGCTAGAGTGCAGTGACATGATCTCTGCTCCCTGGAACCTCCGCCTCCCGGTTTCAAGCAATTCTCCTGCCTCAGCTTCCTGAGTAACTGGGGTTACAGGCATGTGCCACCACGCCTGGCTAATGTTTTTGTATTTTTAGTAGAGACAGGGTTTCACTATATTGGCCAGGCTAGTCTTGAACTCCTGACCTTGTGATCTGCCTACCTCGGCCTCCCAAAGTTCTGGGATTACAGGTGTGAGCCACTGCGCCCGGCCAAGAGAGATTTATTTAAAGGGATCCATTTCTGCAGTTGTGGACACTGACAATTTCCAAGTCTGTAGGGTGGACCAGCAGGCTGGAGACTCAGGAAGAGTTGATGTTACAGGTAAAGTCCGAAGGCCGTCTTCTGGCAGAATTCCCTCTTGCTCAGGGAATTCTGTCCAGGTCTTCCACTGATTGGATGTGGCCCACTCACATCCAGGAGGGATATATGCTTTACCCAAAGTCTGCTGATTTAAATGTTAATCTTAGCTTCAAGAACTGTGGATTACGGTGCAGACAAAAATTCAAGAACCACACTGCACAGAACCAGTCCTGAAAATCGCATAGAAATGCATCCAGAAATCCTAATCACAAAGATTAGGGACCCCAAGCTCCTGAGAAACATGTGCTTCACCTAGAAGCACCGCAAGAAGGGCCTGAAGAAGAGGCAGGCTAACAATACAGGAGCTGAGGCTGTCACGGCCCCCCTAAAGCCCAAGGAAGTCAAGCCCAAGACCCCAAAGGGCATCAGCTGCAAGCTCAGCCAATTTGCCTCCATTGCCCACCCCAAGCTTGGGAAGCATGCTCAGGCCCACATTGCCAAGGGTCTCAGGCTCTGCTGGCCAAAGGCCAAGGCCAAGGATCAAACCAAGACCTGGGCCTTGGCTTCAGCTGCAGCTCCAGCTTCAGTTCCAGCTCCTGCTCAGGCTTCCAGAGGTGCCCAGGCATCCATGAAGGCTCTGGAGCAGAGTGCTCCATCTGCCAGCGTGAGGACAGAAGGACTGGGGTGACCCCTCCCTGGGCTGCTATCTGCAGGGGCTGGTGTCCTCCTGTGCTGTTTGTATGAATAAACCTGGGGCAGGAAAAAAATGTTAATCTCATCTCAACACACCCTCATAGAAATATCTAGAATAAGTTTGGACTACACATCTGGGTACTATGGCCTAGCCAAATTGACACGTACAGTTAGCTGTCATACTTAGCTAGCTGCAGGTGTCAGAGCTGGAAAAAGATCCCCTTCCATGATAAGAGGCCCTGGCTGGCAGGGAGGGCGCTACCACATGGAGGCTAGAGGTGGGGAGCTCATTGTCTTCCAACTCAGGAGGTCTAAAGGCAATAAGCTATGCTGGATGAGAGCAGGTCCTACTTGGACATGTTAAATAGAATTGGGGGGCAGATTCCACTTTTTGGAGCCATCTTTTTAAGAAAAGAATACAAAATTAGGGGCTGGGTGCGATGGCCCACACCTGTAATCCCAGCATTTTGGGAGGCTAAGGTGGAAGGATTGCTTGAGGCCAGGAGTTCAAGACCAGCTGGGCAACATAGGGAGACCATGTCTCTACAAAAATCATTTTTTAAAATTGGCTAGGTGTGATGGTGTGTGCCTGTAGCCTCAACTCCTTGGAAGGCTGAAGTGGGAGGATCACTTGAGTCTGGGAGGTTGAAGCTGAAGTGAGCCATTATGGTGCCACTGTACTCCAGCCTGGGTAACAGAAACTGGAGTGACAGAAACTGGGTGACAGAGGGTAAGAAAAAAATTAGGTATCAGGCCTTGGAAGGAGATCCAAGCATACATTTTGTTACCCCATAGTAAATCATCTATGAGAAAGAATGCCAGTGGAAAAGAAAGAGAAGAGAGGCCCCTTCTCCAGCATTCCTGGAGCAGGTAGAGAACAGATGATCAGTATTTGCATTTGAATAGGTGACGGAGGGAATGAAACTTTAAGGCTGAAAGTTGGGTGATGGTTGGAAGTTTTTGGTCATTGGCCTTGCTGTGCTTCTGAACCACGACTTACCACTTCCATAAATGAACCAGTGTCTGAGCTTGTCCAAGTTCATATGTCTTTCCTCTGAATCAGGGGTTGGCAAGCTTTTTCTGTGAAAAATCAGGGGGTAATATCTTAGACTTTGTGGGCCATACAGTTTCTGTGGCAATGGCTTGACTCTGCTATTGTAGCACAAAGCAACCAGAGGCAGTTGGTAAATGAAGGAGCGTGTCTGGGCACCAGTGGAATTTCATTTACCAGAAGAGCCGATGAGCAAGATTTGGCCCCCAGGCTGCCTTTTGATGACCTCTGCTCTAGGTCACTGGTTTTCAATATTTAGAAACAGGATATTTTCTTCAAATCATCTTCAATAGCCTCTAACACATAAGCCAGATGAAAACAGTTGCTGCAGTTTAAGTCTGGGGGGGTGGGGGTCAGCCTAGAGCCTGGCCCTTCTCATGGTGACACCAAAGGAAGCTCCCTAAAGCTCCCTGGGTTCTGAGGAACCCAGAGTGAGGTCCACTGCCCACCTCGCATGGCCTGTCCCCGACATGCTCCTGAATGATCCTTCCTACATTTGCTATGATGTTATTTAGTATCTGTTATCCCCACAACTAGAGTGTAAGACCCTCCAGAGCCTGGGCCAAGGCCTTGCCAGCTTTTTCCCTTTACCATGGTGCCAAGCATGAGCCGAGACTCACGCATAGCTGTTTAACGTGGACTAACCTGGGAACTTGGTCTAACCTGAGTCAGTCCCTCACGCAAGGTAACCAGTCGCTGAAGTACAGATGCTAGATCTGGAAGAAGGCAGCATTTCACTTTCTTCTCCGTGTGGGCCCCATCCCCCAATTTGGCAAGTGAGAGAATGAGGCCCATTCATTCATAATGTCATTCACATCCCAATTTGTGCTCTGACCAAGATTTTATTTCTCACAGGTATTAAGTTTGGGTTTATCCCCAGTGTTGTTGGAAATAAGCTTTCAAGGTTGTTATGGAATTATTAGAAGAAAAAAGGTGGATGGCAGTGGTGGTATATGCGTGTGAGTGGGTTAGGGTGGGGTGAGGAAGTCGGTCAATGTGTACAGTTCCTGCAATAGAAAAGGAAGCACGTGTTTCAGGTAAAGGAAATGCCGCTGTCAAGGGTCTTTATTTATGCCTAGAATGGTGCTGGCAGACATCTTCAGTATTGGGTGAACTAAATGGAATGGTAGCTTCAAGGAGCCCTCACTATTCTAGTACTCATTATCTGAGTTCCTGAAGTTATAAAGTTAGTTACACCAAAAAGCAAAAATAGACACATCATTAAAATATTTAACGGCCACATATAAAATCTTCCCCTGCTTGGCCAGGTGTGGTGGCTCACACTTGTAATCCCAGCACTTTGGGAGGCCGAGGTGGGCGGATCACTTGAGGTCAGGAGTTTGAGACCAGCCTGGCTAACATGATGAAACCCTGTCTCTACTAAAAATATAAAAATTAGCCAGGTGTCGTGGCGCATGCCCGTAATCCCAGCTACACAGGAGGCTGAGGCAGAGAATCACTTGAACCTGGGAGGCGGAGGCTGCAGTGGGCTGTGATCATGCCACTGTACTCCAGCCTGGGAGACACAGCGAGACTCCATGTCAAAAAAGAAACAACAACCCTGCTCAAACATGTGTCCCAGATACCAAAAATCTCTGATGACAGTCTGGTGTTGTAAACACTCAATGCAATAATACTAGAACACAGGGACTGCATAGTAACAAGGCCAATCTGGCAAAACAGGCAGGGTTTTTGACGAAGTTTATGAAAATGATAAGGATCGCTGCTAAACTCTCCTGTGAAGCCATCAGCAAACGAGGCTCCAGAAGCGGGAGACCAGTTGAAGAACCAAGAGAAAGTTGACCAAAAAGTCAGGATAGATTCTTGAAAAGGGGATGATTTAAATATGAAAGGATTCAGAGAGACCCTTGGAAGAATTGATAAAGCAACTTTTTTGGTAAAAAATGAAGGCAATGATCTTATACAATCATAAAATTTTATCAGAAACATTACCTTCGTTTGAAAAAGTCTGATTTACTTCTTGTTCATTTTAAAAATTAGTATATGTTTGAAATTATAACAAAAATTTTGTTAGATATAAGATTAAAATACATTTAATTTCATGTCCCCCATAAAATTTCAACCAAAACTCCTTTTTCATTATTTCAATCCAAAACTCTTTTTTCATTATTTGTTATGAAAACATTTTACCTCTTTTAATGGAGTTCACTCTAAGCCATCTTTCCTTGGTTTCAATTATCCTTGGATAATGAGGACTGTTTTCCATAATGGTGTAGGAAAAAAGCTTCTTGTAAGCAAGACACAAAATGCCAGAGGAAAAGACTGTTAGAATTGACTAGGAACATTTTGATACTTTTGCATGATAAACTAATAGACTACAACACCCCAGGTGAAAATATGCGTAACAGATATAATCACAAAAAGGTTAATAGCTGTGACACAGAGAAGGCAATACAAATCAAGAAAAAGAAAAGTAACCTGGAGGCAAAATGGGCCAAAGCCATGGTTGTGGATTCACAGAAGAGGAAAAGCGGGGAAAGAGTGGGGCATGGTTAACAAACATGTGAAAAGATCCCCACTCTTACCAGTAATCCGGTAAGGGCAAAATAAAGCATCAAACACCACTTCACCCATATGTTGGGAAAGACTTGGGGTAACAGCCAGTATTGGTGGAGGTGCAAATAAATACACACTCTCATACCCATTTTTGCCCTACTGGATACACAGCTGAGCAGCATCTAACAAAATGAAAATGTGTGTGTCCTTTGATTTCACTACTAGGAGTAGGAATGTATCCCTTAGAAATACTCACACATGCTCACAGAACTATTTACAAGTTGTTTGACTATTATAATAGCAGAAACAGGAAATACTGCTATTACTATTGTGAAAGTTATCATCATCAAAATGAAGTCACTAATGTTAAGGAAACTCCAACAAATAGAGCCGAGGAAGGCCATAAAGGGAGGGCTCCCGTGCTTGTAGACCTGTTAACAATAAAGACTGAAAAAATCCACAAAGCTTCTTGGACAAAGTTTTCCTGCACAAAAGCTATCACAACCCTATACAAAAAAATACTTCCTCAGGGACATCTGCCCAGCACTCCCTGTCCAACCTCAGACTGGTATCAGCCTTGTTATTGATCTTTGTAGCCAAGGATAATTATTTCAAAACAGTTAGGTAATATTCCTCATTTTTCCTCTTTAAAAATCTTTGTTTTCCTTTACCTCTCTGAATACACACATGCTTTTCTACCCTCAAAAAAACGTCTTTTCAGGAGCGGCTGTTTGTTATTTTCGTTGACACTATTCATAGCTGATACTTACATAAGGCCTTCTCTGGGTGGGCACTTTTCTAAGCGCTTTACATAAATGAGCTCAATCCTCCATGACAACCCTGTAAGAAAGTACTTTTATTACCCTTAGCATGCAGACAAAGGACCTGAAGCAGAGAACAGAGCGGTTTACTCAGGGTCACTCAAACAGCAGGAGGCAGAATTGTGATGTGCCCCAGGCAGCCTGGTCTGTGCTCCATACCTCTTACTATACAACTTACACCCAGGATAGGATTGGTTAAACAACCCATAGAAAATCCTTACAAGGAACAACGACACATATTGTAAAATGAAACAAACGGATGCAGTGTAATCCTAGTTTTGAAGTATGCAAACTGTGTATGTGTGGTTTATGGGGTGTATATGTGGTTGTGTGTGTGTGTGTGTATAAATGCAGTATGGTAAATGGAATAAAGACACAAACTCAATAGTGGTTGCCTCTGCCAAGGAGCATGGGATGGGGGCAGATGACGGGGGAAGAGTGCTGGTGTAGAAAGACTTCTAATGTCTGCTGCATACATTTTTGGATTGTTGAATTTATAGGAGAATGTGTTTTACTAGATCTATATTTTTATTTATTTTATTTTATTTTGAGATGTTCTCAAACTGCCTCCCAGGCTCAAGTGATTCTCCCACCTCAGCCTCCTGAGTAGCTGGGACTACAGGCATGTGCCACCACGCCTGGCTAATTTTTTGTATTTTTAGTAGAAATGGGGTTGCACCATATTGCCCAGGTGGGTCTCGAACCTGAGATCAGATGATCCACCCATGTTGGCATTCCAAAGTGTTGGGATTACAGGTGTGAACCACCGTGCTTGGCCTGTATCACTATATTGCAGGGTCATGCGATAATTTTTAAGATGCACAAATGCAACACGAAGCGGTTGCAGGCATGCCTCACCTGGTCTGTGAATGGTGTCATTTGAGGCTCAGTGATTGTTTATATGTTCTACCCAGGATGGAGAGCAGAGTGCAGGCAAGAAAACCTTGGTGGCTGGGGAAGTGGCCCAGCTGGGCGAGCAGTGGGCTGGCAACTCTCTTCCTCCATCAGTACTCCTTGACTGGATTAAGTCTCAGTCATAGGGGTGAGAGAGGAAATAGGGATGTTTCTCATCCGGGAGGCGTATTAATACTAGTACCCAAGCAGGCAATGACATGCTTAGTATAGCTACGCCGTTGCGGATGGCAAACCCAAGGTCATTTACAATCCCCCTTGCCTTCTTCAACTACTCAACTATAGAGGTTTTTTTTTTTTTTGAGATGGAGTTTTGCTTTTTGTTGCTGAGGCTGCAGTACAATGGCACAATCTCAACTCACTGCAACCTCCACCTCCTGGGTTCAAGTGATTCTCCTGCCTTGGTCTCCCAAGTGGCTGGGACTACAGGCATATGCCACCCTGCCTGGCTGGCTAATTTCTGTATTTTTAGTAGAGACTAAAAATATAAAATTTCACCATAGTGGCCAGGCTGGTCTTGAACTCCTGACCTCAGATGATCTTTGGCGTCCGAAAATGCTGGGATTACAGGTATGAGCCACTGTGTCTGGCCTAGAGATTTGAAAACTAAAACATTCATGTTCCCAGACTCCCTTGCAGCTAAATGGTGGCCGTATGACCCAGTCCTGGTCCATGAGATGTACATTGATGTCACTGCTTGGACTTCCAAGAATGCTTCTTCCAATGCAGACTAGACTGGAATGGCTCATCAGATGTTTGCTCTTTCCCCCTTCTCCCCGACCAGACCACAGATATGATGCCTAGAAATATAGTTACCATCCTGTGGCCACAAGGATGAAAGTCACATGCTCTTTTGATGTCCTAGGGCTGCTGTAACAAATTGTCACAACCTGGTGGCCTAAAACAGTGGACGTTTATTCTTTCACAGTCGTGGAGGCTGGAAGTCTGAAATCAAGGCATCGCAGCACCATGCTCTCTCTAGAGACTCTAGGGGAGGATGCTTTTGCAGCTTTCTCCCCAGCTCCTGATGCTGCCAGCAGTCCTTGGCTTGGAAATGCATCGCTCATCGCTCCAGTCTCTTCCTCCTTTGTCACATGGTTTCTCACGGCATCGCTCCTCTTCTTATAAAAGGCATCGGTCATATAGATTTAGAATCTACCCAACTCCAGTATGACCTCATCTTAACCTAATTATATCTGCAAAGACCCTATTTTCAAATAAGATCACATTTACAGGTACCAGGGGTTAACACTCAAACATATCTTTTTGGAGGACAAGATTCAACTCACAAAACACACTAAGGATGGATAACGGGAAGACAGAAACCCCTGATAGCCTCATGCAGCCACTCCCAATCTTGGGCAGTCTACTTGTGACTTCTTGTTGTGTGATTCAAATAAGTTCCTTATTTATTGAAGCCACAGTTTAGGTTTTCTGTTGCTCAAAGTTGAACACGTTTCTAACTGCCACACTTATCCATCCATCCTTCCATCCATCCATCCATCCATCCATCCAGTCATCCATCCATCCATCCAGTCATCCATCCATCCATCCAGTCATCCATCCAGTCAATCAGTTCTTGGGAGGTGCCTATGTTGTGCCAGACAGGAAGCCAGGGGATGTCTTACTCAGAGTTGAGGCTGGTACAGATAAAGTATTCAATATTTATTAAACACATGAATGGAAGACAAATTCCTTTCATGGAACTTAAGAGTTGAGACATAAACACAAAAAATAGACAATTAAAATGTGTGCACAGCCTTATATAATACCTAACTCTGTCTTGGGGCTTAAAGAGTTTTCCTGGTGACTAAGAATGGTGGTAGGAGAATGTACAGAAGCCAAAGAGAGATTGAGAAACAGAAAAACTGACTATGACTGACTCATGGAAGGCAGGGAAGTGGGGAGTGAAGAGAGGGAAAGGGGAGGTAGCGGGAGAGAGGGAGAGAGAGACAGATTGTGTGGGTGTGTGCATATTAAAAGGTCAGTCTGGAAAGATGAGGCTAGAGACAGAAGCATGAACACTTGGGATCATTCCTTAATCTCTAAACCCTTGAATGCAGGACTGCTATATGTATTTTGAGGGCAGGGAGATCTGTGGAATGAGGTGTCTTTAATCTGTAAATTTCTCACTGATATGACAATATGTACAATGCGTAACAGAGAAGAAAGAACCTTACTGTGTGAACATCCCTCCTTTGTATGGTTGGTTGCTGCCCTGGTAAATGCATGATTCTTGGGTCAATAGAGTCTGCAAAGCTCAAGTTGTGTATTTTATGTAGCATGTGTTAACACTTAAGGGATGTTTCCAGTAGGTCTTGCTTTAGCACATCATCCTTATGCAGCTGTGTTTTTTGGATGAGGCCATGGAATGCTGGTTGATGCCAAATGCTCACTCTGGACACTCGGATTCTCGCCTTGCTTCTTGCTTGACAAGGGGACAGGCATAGACAGCTTTCCTTCCATGGGCTTCCTTTTCTGCATCTCTAAAATTAACCTAAAAATTTCAGAAAAAAAGACACAAAATAAATAGTGCCTTGTGCATAGTAAATGTTAATAATTGATAAAAATGTATGTATATTAAATATAACATCATCTATAATCCCATATAATCCCTTAACATTGTGAGAGGGTAATCAGAAAGTAGGTTGCTTTTGTGTCCCACGGCTCCTTGTGGTGAGCTGGTACCTGCCCCGCCCCTGGATGAATACTCAGGCAGGATTGTGGCTTTTCTGGTCATCTTAACTGGTAGTGACTCGGATGTAGCATTGGTGTGCTGCAGACGTGGCAGATGTTTAAAGTTGAGTATTTCTCTTGAGGATTCTTTTGTGGGTTCTTGGGAGAACCTCATTAACGTGGATCTCTCACCTTCCTTCTCTTGACAAAGGTGAATACATCTCTATACTAGCTGGTCCCCTGTACCCTCTTCACAACCCCTGGGCATCTGCTGTACCCCTCTAGACTCTTGTTTTGGGGTCTTCTTGCCCCTGTAGAGTAGCCTTTTTGGGGCAGAATCTAAGAGAGCCCCTCCCAGCCTTATCTCGCTTATGGCCTCTCCTCTGCCCATCACACATCCTTTGCCAAGTTCAGGGCTCTCAGGACAAGCCCAGTGCAGCGACCTCTCCTTCCCTCTGTCCACAGCTCAGGAACCTGCTACTTTTAGAGAATGCAAGTCAGAAACCAGTCCTTTGCGTCTCCTAAACTAAAAGAGAGACACTAAACGCTTTCTAAGTGGTCCCATTACACCGTTTTCCCTAGGCTTGAGGCAAGAGGTAAGCATCCCCATCCTGCCCCAGTGAGCGGGGTAGACAGACAGCACATCAAGAACTCTCTATACATCCCCCTTTGTCAATGCCCTCCACCCTTCCATTCTCCATGTGGTTGAGGAACCCGAGTCATGAACCAGTTTTGAGAAATTTGTAATGTACAGTAGTGTCCTTCCAAAATTCATATGTTGAAATTCTAATTTCCAAGGTGATGGCATGAGGAGAAGGTGGGGACTTTGGAAGGTGATTAGGTCATGAGGGTGGAGCCCCCGTGAATGGGATTAGTGCCCTTATAAAAGAGGCCCCAGGGAGCTCTCTTGCTCTTTCCACTGTTGTGAAGACAAGAGGAGAAAATGGCCATCTGCAACTGGAAGTGGTCTTGGGGCCATCTGGGCAGGGATCCCAGGGTCCTGGGTATTCAGGGCATAGAAGACCATGGCCTCTGAGGAGGCATGTTTCCTTAGTCCTATGGACTCCTTGCCCTGTGAGATGGAGCATGTCTAGAAAGCCAAAGAAGGACCCTTAAAATATGTGGCTCAGGGCAGTGGATCCTCTTACCTGAGTCTAGTGGCCATTCTTGACTGTCAAGTTGGTTTCCAAAATGAAGCTATATTTCAAGAGAGGACATGTTGGCTGCTGAGAACAAAAAACAAAACAAAACAAAACAAAACAATGGACAAGAAAGAAGGCTGGAAGAATTGGCAGGATGAAGAGCTCAGTTCAGTGGAACCAGGTGCAATTGTTTAAGTATAGGGTGAGGCTGTGCTGGACCAGCCAGAGGCTGGCTCCTCTCTAGCAGCCGACCCTGGAACCCGTGAGTGCTGGGAAACAGAGCATTTTCATGGAAAGAAAGCAATCATATCCTACCTAAGAGCTCAACAGCTCTGGTGTGGGGAACCCCTCTGAAAGAGCTGACCATGTGGATCAGGAAGCACTTCCGTTAAGTCCAAGGAGGAGCACCGTGGAGGTTGGAGGTATAGCTGTGGGTATGAGGAGGGGAGGGGCCTAAGGTTAGCTGGGCTGGGGAGGCAACAATGAGAGAGCAGAGAAATAACAGTCAGTGGGGCAGAAGGTCGGAGAGGGCGGTGGACCCCAAAACAGGGCCTGGAGAGCTGTTGGCAGCAACCCTCACTGTGGGTGAACTTCTTGGGACACTAGAAAGAAAGGCTAAGGAACAACCTGGTTTTATGGAGAACCCCTGTGGGGAGTTTGGGAGGCACTCAAGAGGAGGATTTTGGGGAAAGACAGGCTTGCTTGTAATTCAAGGTGATTATTCAAGTGCAGACTCCGAGCTTCTAGATGTGGAGCCAGTTGAAATTGATTAACGTGAGGAGCTAGGCCAGTGAAGCCTGGGGTTTTCTAGCTTCCTGTGCTTTTTTTTGGGTGGGAGAGGAAGGCAACCTAAAGAACAAACTTATGTTTTATAAAGAGGAATCTGGGTGCCTCATATACTCATAATATATTCTCATTGATGGTATGTGGATTAATGGGGCAGATACACAGCAGAAAATGCTTCCTATATCCAGGAAGCCCTTGAAGTGGATGTTCCATCTCATTCTCAGTTGTAATCTTTCCCCAGTTCAGTCTCAGGGAGACAGATGTTTCCAATTTAGCCTTGAAATGTACATAGTAATAAAATAATCTTCAAATTAGCATGTCGGCAAGGCCCAGTGTTTACAATCCATTTTGAAAACAAGTCCCTGCCTTTGCCTGTTTGCATTTCCATCAGGAAGATGGGATTGCCAAGCAAGCATTATCGTGCTATCTTTTCAACTTTTATGTTCACATTCTGGTTCAGACATAACATTCTTCCTTTGAAGCTCTCTGCAGAAGCTGACCAAGTATTTATACTTTTTAAAACATAAAGTTCCTTCTTCTTTTTTGGTGATCAAAAAATCTGCCTTTCTGATGCGACCTCATTACCTTTTGTTTGAATACTTTTGAAATGCTTTAGAAGATGGTAGAGACCTGTTTGACTGGTTAAGTCTTTAAAGGAGTGAGAGATTCTCAGGTTCTTGATCTGTTTAACTTGAAGGAAGTTTGGGTGAGTCGTGGAGAATGACAGAAACTGCGTGAGGATAGGAACCTGGTCGTCATTAAAGGTGCCCCACAGAGGTACATAAAAGGAGAATGTGACTTCTAACGCATGGCCTCTGCTTCAGATGTTTGGTGGAAAATCCTTTCTAGGCTGAGGCCAACCACCCCAGGCTTCCTGGGAGCAGGATCTGAGTGCAGCTTGCAGTCCATTCATGAGAAGTTTGAATTCTCATTCTCTTGTGCCTCCATCTTCATCTGGGCTCCAGGTCTGTGCTCATCCCCAGTGGGAGGGCCTTGTGATGGATGCCATTTCTTTGGCACTTCTCCTATGAAGAGGTGGTGTCAACATTCCCCTCCTTGGATCTGGGCTGCTCCATGACAGCTCTGAAACAGAGTGTGGTGGATGTGGTGCTATGGCAGGTCCAGGTCTTGACTTTGAGAAAATGACAGCTTCCACTCTGGTCTTCTGGAGTTCTGAGCTGCCATGACTCCAAGAAGTCCACCTACCATTTTAAAAAGACCACATGGCAAGGCCCTGAGACCACACAGAGAGAAAGGGGGTTCCAGCTCAGCTCAGTCTTCCAAACATTTCCATCGAAGCACCTGGCCTGTTAGTGAAACATTCTTAGGCTCTCCAGACCCAGACCAGCCTCCAGCTGAATACCATTTAGTGACCCCAGTCAATATAGCATAGAGAGCAGAAGAATTCCCCCAATTCAGTCTTGCCCAAGTTCCTGACCCACACAATTGTGAGCAATAATTGTGGTTTCAAGCCATTGCATTTTGGATCATTTATTTATGCAGCAACAAATAGCTGGAACAGTCATGGAGGCCACCCAGGAAGTATGCAGAGAATTGAGATATCATCATGGTGCATGTTGATGGAGCCCATTCATGGGGATTGCACTGTAGGGAAAAAAAACCCAGGAAGAGGGATTCCTCTAAACATTTCCCCTCTCTCCAGGGGAGAGTCACAGACACCAAAATTGGAGGAGACCAGCATCCAGGTTACACACATCTGCCTAAGTCTGTGCTTTTTGCTAAGTTTTAGCCTCTCTGCAACTAGACTTCAAGTGGATAGACTCTGGCAGTCCGTCATACTGTGCAGGTCTGAATCTTGCTGGTACATACAGCCTGTGCTTAAGCCAAGATCTGCTGTCAAAACAGTATCTCTTCCAAGAACAAAGGTCTATTAAAAAAATAAAAGAAAAAGAAAAGAGTATCTTACTTGTACCCAAGTCAGTATCTCTGATCTGTCAAATGCTTCTTCTCCATTATGATGAATCAAATGACTCCAGCATTACCATGGTGACAAAGGAGTGTGGGTGACATTGGTCTCCCATCATATGTAAACCTGATCTATATCACAATTGTCTTTGGCTGGAAATATTCACCATAATAATTCTCATAACAAGTACAGATATAGTTTGGGGGAAAGAAAAGAACAGTGGAATGCAGCTTTGTAGATAAGAATACAAAACATTTTAACAAAAATTTACCAGCTGTTCAAGCCTCAGTATATCTCACACAGACAATAAAATAAACACAATCAGCATTATTTACTCAGTGTGAATGACTCCTGGCTCTGGCACTGTGGCTATTTAGTTGAGTTAAGCTGGCTTTAGCTGGGTCATGTCTGCCAGGTTGTCATTCTGAAGGTAATGGCTTATAAAACTGCATGGAAAAATCTTAAGGAGTAGCCTTATTTTTAAGACAATAAACTTCACTAAGGAAAACTGTGTTAAATTGATTAGTCTAATGAACTCAACTTAAGGATTTTATCATTTCTTTTTCCATTGTTAAGAAATGTAGCATGAAACTGAATTTTCTCTCCATTATTATTATTATTTTTTTGACAGAGTCTTGCTCTGTTGCTGAGGCTAGAGTCCAGCAGCATAATCTAGGCTCACTGAAACCTCTGCTCGCTGGGTTCAAGGGATTCTCATGCCTCAGCCTCCCGAATAGCTGGGACTACAGGTGTGCACCACCACACATGGCTAAGTTTTTGTATTTTTAGTAGAGACAGTGTGTTGCCATGTTGGCCAGGCTGGTCTCAAACTCCTGACCTCAAGTGATCTGTCTGCTTCAGCCTCCCAAAGTGCTGGGATTACAGGTATGAGCCATCGTGCCAGGCTTCCATTAGTTGTTTGAAGTTTATTTTTGGCGACTTTTTCTGTACTGAATGGTAACATTTTGACATGAAGGATTTCTGGATAGAAAGCAAAACAGCAGAGAGATCCAAGATGGCCAATTAGCAACAGTTCAGGAATGTAGCTCCCAGTGAAAGTGCAGAGAACGAGTGGACGCCACACTTTCTGACGAATTTTTGTTGCCCACAGACCGGGAGATTCCCGGCAGAGGAGCCACATGGGTCGCCAGCACGACTCTTTTGGCCGGCGCAGCTGTTTTGCCAGTGCCCCAGCGCGGTGTTTCCCGGTGCGGAGTATACGGACGGACGGGCTCGGCTGGTCCCATCCCCACAAGGAAAACAACAATTGGAAGCGCTGAGGACTGAGTTTCACAGCAAGTACAGCGAACCTGGGAAGGTCCGGCTCTGTGGGGAATGGGCATCCACCAAAGGAAAACTAAGAAACAGAAAAACTTCATCACTGGGCAGAGAGAGATCCAAGATGGCCACGTAGCAGCAGCTCAGGATTGTAGCTCCCAATGAAAGCACAGAGAGTGAGTGGATGCCGCAATTGCAGACGAATTTTTGATGCCCACAAACTGGGAGATTCCTGGCGAAGGAGCCACATGGGTCGCCAGCGCGACTCTTTTGGCCGGCCCGGCTATTTTGCCCATGCCCCAGCGCAGCGCTTCTCAGTGCGGAGTATACGGGACTGGGTGCCCTTCTAGTCGGGCTCCGCTGGTCCCATCCCCACAAGGAGAACAGCAATTGGAAGCGCTGAGGACTGAGAGCAAGCACAGCTGAACCTGTGAAGGCCCAGCTCTGTGGGGAAGGGGTGTCCGCTGAAGGAAAACTAAGAAACAGAAAAAACTTCATCACCAACAAGCCGGATGTCCACTCAGAGACCCAATCTGAAAGTCGGCAATTACAAAGACGACAGGTGGATAAATCCACAAAAATGGAAAGAAACCAGTGCAAAAAGGCTGAGAACACCCGAAATCAGAATGCCTCTCCTCCTACAGGGGATCGCAGCTCCTCATCAGCAAGAGAACAAGGCCTGATGGATAAAGAGTGTGATGAACTCACAGAATCAGACTTCAGAAGGTGGATAATAAGAAACTTCTGTGAGCTAAAAAAAACATGTTCTAACCCAATGCAAAGAAACTAAGAACCTTGAAAGAAGATTTAATGAAATGCTAACGAGAATGGACAACTTAGAGAAGAATATAAGTGAATTGATAGAGCTGAAAAACACAACACGAGAACTTTGCGAAGCATGCACAAGTTTCAACAGCCGAATTGACCAAGCAGAAGAAAGGATATCAGAGGTCGAAGATCAACTCAATGAAATAAAACGAGAAGGCAAGATGACAGAAAAAAGGGTAAAAAGGAATGAACAAAGTCTCCAAGAAATATGGGACTATGTGAAAAGACCTAATC
>PVKP010032565.1:0-25812 GCA_004027715.1 Plecturocebus donacophilus | reverse complement strand
TTGTTATTTTCATCCCCTATTCCTTCCTGTCTACATTGTTAAGCACAATTATTGGCATAAAAGAGGTTTTTAATACCCATTTTTAGACTGCATTCTAGCCTGGGCAATAAAACAAGAATCCCATTCTCTCTCTCTCTTTCTCTTCCTCTTTCTTTCTCTCTTTCATTCTTTTTTTTCTTTCTTTTGCTGTTTCTTTCTTTCTCCTTTTCTCTCTTTTTCTAAAATAAAAAAAAGAGAGAAAATTTTATGGTATATGTTATATCTCAAGAATCTTGTTATTAAAATATTATTTTTTCTATGATAACCCATGGCAGCCACCCCCAATCAATGCTAAAAGTTTGCAGGCAGGTGATGGAAGATTAGGGATACCATGAAAAAGATTATTGTTACACTGTGGCAGAGGTTGTATTAGATGTTTTGTAGTTATCATTTTAATTTTAAGATATAGAATTTTATTCTGATAGAAAAATGACAGTTCTAGTGAGTGTTCATTTTCAGTAAATGATTATGAAAATATTATATTTTTAAATAACCAAATTTTGAATAACTTCTCTACAATAATAGTGCCAAAACACCAGTCCATGAAAGACACTGAAATCAACAAGAGATCTTATTAGAAGAGATATTTGAAGCTCCATTTCTAAGGCCTCTAATTTCACTAGGTGTGGGGTAACGCTCAGTAATATGTACTTTTTTAAAGTTCTCCAAGCGATTCTGATACATAGTTGGGTCTGAGAAACATTATTTTAAAAGAGTGAGTGTTTTTAAAGTTTGCTTATGGTTATACATGTTCTGAATTATCATTCAGTATTTATTGCTAATGAGCGCATCATAAATCCTACACAGCTGTTATATTTTAAATACTTAACCCTGGACAAAGTTGAAGCATTACTTTCAAATAACGACAGAGGTATGAAATCACTGCTGAGTCACAGGATCAAGTAGCTTCAGTGATCATATTTTGAAAGAAAAGTGTGTGCTTCTTTCCTCGGAAGTCCTTAAAACATTTGAACAAGAAAGAACAGACTACTGGCACTGGGAGATTCCAAAATTGGGGTTCAGATTTTGCAGATTATATAATCTCTATGTATGTATAGATTTTAACTTGTTCTAAATAAATTTGTATTCTCTCATTATTTGTGAAATGTCCCTAATTTTGAAAGTATCTTTTAATGTTTAATTTAAATTTATTTTTTAAAGTAATTTAAATTGCTATTTTAAAAGTGCTCTTAGGTGAAGTAAGTAATACCACTTTTTAGAAACTTATAATAATAACAGCTTTGGTAGGCATACAAAACATATCAGAAAAACATAAGTTGTTCTTTTTTATTTTATTTTATTTTTACTACCATTTTAAAAATTTCAATCATATTCTGGGGAACAGGTGGTGTTTGTTTACATGGATAAGTTATTTGGTGGTGACTGATGAGATTTTGGTGTAGCCATCACCTGAGCAGTGTACACCGTAAGCAATGTGTAGTCTTTTATCCCTCACCTCCCTCCCACCCTTCCCCTTTAGTCCCCAAAGTCCATTGTGTCATTCGTATGTCTTTGTGTCCTCATAGTTTAGGTTCCAATTATAAGTGAGAACACACGATGTTTGAGTTTCCATTCCTGAGTTACTTCACTTAGAATAATGGTCTCTAGTTCCATCTAGGTTGCTGTTGGGTTTTTTTCTGTCAATTTGTTTAAGTTCTTTGTCGATTCTGGATATTAGCCCTTTGTCAACCTTCCCACTCTTCCCTCTGCTCTCCTCTCCTCAAGTGGTGGGACAAGATCTATTTTGCAGCTGTGAACTGTGCAGCCTGGGATGAGGAGAGGGGTAATGCCAGCACTTTGTTAGCCAGCCCAGCTTGTGTTGCTGTAGGTTGAATGCCCCATGCCCCACCGCAGTCCTCTGAGTCTGGGCCAGGTTCAGCACTAGGGCGTGACTAGGAGTTGCATGCTAAACTGCCTTTCCAGTTTATTAGAGCGCCAGTGCACTTTAGCCCACAGTGGCAAGTCTTGGGGGAACTCAGATTCTGACTACTGGATTCAGTCATCATCCTCCGGGTAGGGCTGGTTTACAGGCTCCCTCTGTGAGTGGATTTCAGGTGAGTTTGGTCCGGTTTTCCTTTCTGCTGTAACAGGACAGCAATGAATCCAATGCCTCACAATTGCTGTGCTCTGCCTACCCCAGTACACAGGAAGGCTCTCTGCACTACTCCACTATTGACAGAGGATGGGGAAGTGGTGGTGTCACTTATCCAAGACTGTTTTTACTACCTCTTTAGTGGCACTTTTAGTAATACGAAGTTAAAAGCAGATACTATGAGTGCTCGATTATTTGTTTGTTTGTTTGTTTCTTGTGAAGGTGCTTTTTGTGTACATAGTTGTTAAATTTTTGCCCTTTTTGAACGGTGGACCACCTGTAGAGCCTTCTATTTCACCATCTTACTTCAAATGTCTCCCAGCCAGAGGGATTTTATGAGAGAGGAATATGGGGAACAAGGAAGCAATTGGTATCACAAAGTGACTACTGAGAACCAGAGAAATCTGGGCATCAGTGAGGATCTGAAGAGTTTTGCAACATTTTTGTCCTTGGTCAGGTCACTATACTCCTGTAAATCCTTAACACAACAGATAGTTTTTTACATACTTACTCTTTGATCCCATATTTAGTTTTAAAAACTACATGACTACTATGTTTTATACTATCTCAGTGTTCTAAAGTCATCCTTGCCTAAATGGGCAAAGGCTCTTTAAACAAAAATGGGGCTAGTTACGTTAGTTCCCTTGCTATTTCACTATTACAGGATCAATGAAATTAAAATTTTGGTTTTTACCTTAGAAGTGATCACCTTGCATCATATGCTAGTTCTATTTATAGTTTTGTGAGGAAACTCCAGACTTTTTCATAACGCCTGTACTAATTTATATTTCCACCAGTAGTGTATGAGCATTCATCTTTCTCTACATCTTTGCCAGCCTATTTTTTGTCTTTTGATAAATTCACTTTTACCTAGGGTGAGATGATAGCTAGGAAAAAGGGTTGGAATCACAATACATAAGAATGATAATTGTTTGAGGTGATGTATATCCAAGCTACCCTGATTTGATTACTACACACTGTATGCATGTTTCAAATTATCATATGTATCCAGATACATGTACGATAATTAGGTATCAATAAGAAAGCAACAAAAAGAAGTGGTCAGCCTGCAACAAAATGACAATTATGTTCTACTGTACAAATAATTTGTAGATAGGGAAGTTTTACTTTTATTGTTGTTACTAGTAAACATCCTTTTTTCTTACTTTCCAGTGACAGAGCATTTTATAAAATTCTGTAACATGCTTCCTTCTGCACCGTAACTGTTGTTAACAAATATTTCAATTTTATCTTACAATTGACACTGTGCTGCCAGCATGGAAACACGTGAATAATGTTTTCTATTGTATTGTCCACAGACCTGACATTGAACAATTCTATTGCCAGTCACTGTTTCCTGAGTGTAATGCTTTCTATGCTATCTACTTTTTTCAAACAAATTCCAGTGTCATCAAAGGTCTTCCAACACCTTTGTAATAGAAATGTCAGTTCCTGGAGATTTACAATACCTTTTTAATTTAAAAAATGCCTAATATTTTATATGATGATTTGATAAATGAGGAAATATTTGAATGGTTTGTCTTTGTTTACTTTTGGCAGGTTACAGGACAGTGAGCTTAAAAGTTTTCTTTTACTAAAAATAAATGTCATTCTTATCTACAACATGAAAGAAACTGATTTATTTGTGGATCATCTTCCAGTTCTAAATCCTACACATTTTCTTGTATTATTTTCTAAAAAATAAAGTTATGAATATATTAAAAACTTTTTGAGCTTTAAAACATATATTAATTTTACATAGGTACACATCATTCTTACTACATTATTTTATTTAATGTTGCAAATAATAAATATACCTATTTCCATAGTCTTTAGAAAGTCAATTCTAATAGCTATATAATGTATAATCATGCTAATATACAATATAAAATACTATAATTTTATGCATAATGGTGTTTTTGCTTATTTTTCTTTTCTCAGAATTAAATTCTATGAATGTTTGCATACTTTCTGGGATTATTATTTGAAGAATTTTAGAGCCATTTTATATTCCTCTCTGGCCTCTCAAAACATGACTGAATAAATTCAGTTACTTGAAAGCAGGAGAAAGATGTTTAGAAAAAATGTAATCTTAAAAATACCATCTCATTAAAATGTATGTATAGTTTATGAAAACTTAAAAATATCATCTCATTAAAATATTGTATGCATACTTAATCAAAATTTTCGGACTATTTTACACAATTCTAATTCATTTCAAAGTTACTTGTCCGTCAGAGAATTGAACTTTATTCCACTTGTCTAGAATATTTTGTTCTTCATACTCTGTAGGAATGCTAGGGCCCTTTGATAGCACAAGACTACCTAAAATGGAGATCTGCCATGCTTGAGAATTTTTTATTGAAACATGCAATTATAAAGATTGTAATCATATGGAAAATTGTTATACTATGAACTTAGATAAATAAATGTTATGAATATATTAAAAATGTTTTGAGTTTAGTATCCTACAATTGTATTTTGTCTTCAAAAAGCTTGAATATAATTTCAGAAAGAAGAAAAAATAGATATTTTTAGTGTAACTGTTTTTCATTTAAAACAGTTACCTAAGGTATTTTAATTACTCAATATGCCCAGTGTTGTGTATTCAAAAGAAAATACATAAATAGTGTGGCAGACATAAAGTTCCAATTTGTCCATGTTAACCAGAAAATGTATTAATTTTCTTGGTTTATCCTGCTTCTAATGTTTCCCTTTTCATGGTACCCATGTGTTAATTAGGCAATTGCAATAATAGAAATACGTTAAATCTAGCATAAAAATTACATGTTGGATAGTGAATCCATTTATGCTAAAACTGTTAGAAAGACCTATCTGGAATTACACTTAGAGCCTTAGAGTCTCAGTTTATCTGTTTATGGAATTCAAGTGTTGATAAATGTAGATTTATTTTATATGCTACAATATAATGTATGAACGTTAATTTTAACTGAAGAAAATTATATTACAGTTAGTTACTGATTATAAATTTGAAACATCTAGAATACGTTGTATTTTTAAGGACATTAGTTATATATGAATTAAAAATATCTTTAATATTAGAAAAGAATTAAGTATCTAGAAGAAAAATTCCAAATAAAAACTTACATTGTTTCTTACACTTGACTCCTTTTGAACAATGCAAAGGTTAAAGGAGTTAATCCCATGCACAAAACTGCAAGTGTAACTTTTGACTCCTCCAAAACATAGCTACCAACAGCCTACTGTTGACCAGAGCCTTACTGGTAACATAAAGAATAGATTAACACATATTTTGTATGTTATATGTATTATATATTTTGTATGTTATATTGTATTCTTGCCATAAAGTAAGCTTTGAAAATCAAATGCTATTAAGAAACTCATAAGAGAAAACACATTCATGATACCATACTACATTTATCAATATTATAAGGTGACATTGTTTGTTTACAAGATGTATCTTCTGTCTGAAATGGTGGGCAACTGCAGCTTCAGATCTCATTCTATGGTAGATATCAAGCAATTCAACTGTTTATTTTTTAAATCTAAATTTTATTTAGATTCAAAGGGTATATGTGCAAGTTTGATAAGTGAGTAAATTGCATGTCACTGGGGTTTGACGTACAAATAATTTCATCACCCAAATAAGGAGAAAAGTACAGATAGATAGCTTTTCTATCCTCACCCTCCTCCCATTCTTCAACCTCAAGTTAGTATCAGTGTCTATTGTTCCTTTTTTGTGTCCATGCATACTGAATATTTAGCACCCATTTATAAGTGAGAACATGCAGTATTTGTTTTTCTGCTCCTGTGTTAATTTGCTTAGGATAATGGCCTTCCTCTGCATCCATGTCGCTACAAAAAACATGACTTAAGTCTCTTTGTATGACTACCTAGTTTTCTATGGTGTATATGTACCATATTTTCTTGATCCACTGCAACTTTTATGGGTATCTAGATGGATTCCAGGTATTTGCTATTGTGAAAAGTGCTGCAATAAATGTAAACATGCATGTGTCTTTATGACAGATTGATTTATGTATCTGTAAATATATACCCAGTAATGGGGTTGCTGGGTTGAATGTTAGTTCTGTTTTACGTTGTTTCAGAAATCTTCAAATTTCTTTTCACAGTGGATGAGCTAATTTACATCCCTACCAGCAGTATATAAGCATTCCCTTTTCTCCACTACCTTGCTAACATGTTATTTGTTATTTTTAATATTTAATAATAGCTATTCTGATTGCTGTGAGGTAATATCTCATTATGGTTTTGATTTGCATTTATCTAATGATTTGTGATGTTGAGCATTTTTTCATAGGCTTGTTGGTCACGTGTAAGTAGAAGTGTATGCTCATGTCCTTTGCCTATTTTTTAATAGGGTTATGTGAATTTTTCCTTGTTGATTTGTTTAAGTTACTTATAGATTCTGTGTAGTAGACCTTGATTGGATGCATAATTTGCAAATATTTTCTCACATTCTGTAGATTGTCTCTTTACTCTCTTGATAGGTTTTTTTGGGGGGGAGGCTGTTCAGAAGCTTTTTAGTTTTACTAAGTCCCACTTGTCAATTTTCAGTTTTGTCGTAATTGCTTTTATGGTCTTCATTATGAAATCTTTGCCAAGGCCTATGTCCAGAATTGTGTGTCCTAGGTTTACTTCTAGGGTTATTACAGTTTTAGGTTTTCCTCTTAATATTTCTTTAGCTGATTTCTAGAGTTTCCGGTTTGTTGTATGTTTGTTTTCATTAGTATCAAATAATTTCTTGATTTCTGCCTTAATTCTATTCTTTACCCAAAACTCATTAAGGAGCAGGTTTTTACATTTCTATGTCATTGTATGGTTTTGAGAGATCTTCTTGATACTGATTTCTATATTTATTGCACTGTGGTCCAAGAGTATTGTTGGTATGATTTCAGTTTTTATGAACTTGTTGAGAGTTGCTTTATGGCTGAGTGTGTGGTTGACTTATGAGTATGTGTCATGTGCAGATGAGAAGAAGGTACAGTCCATTGTTATTGTTTGGGGTGTTCTGTAGATGTCTGTTAGGTCCCTTGGGTCAGGGATAAAGTTTAGGCCCCAAATACTTTTGTTTGTTTTCTGCCTCAATGACTTGCCTAATACTGTCAGTGGGTTGTTGAAGTATCCCACTATTGTTGCAGGGTTATCTAAGTCTCTTTGTTGGTCTCTATTAGCTTGTTTTATGAATTTGGGTGCTCCAGTGTTGGGTACACATCTATTTAGGATAGTTAAGTTTTTTTGTTAAATTGAACCCTTTTTTATTATGTAATGCCCTTATTTATTCTTTTTGATCATTGTTGGTTTAAAGTCTGTATGGCCTGAAATAATAATAGAAACCCCTGCCCTCTTTTGTTTTCTGTTTTCTTAATAGATCTGTTGCCATCCCTTTACTTTGAGCCTATATGTACCATTTCATGTGAGATGGGTTTCTTGAAGACAGCACACAGTTTCATGTATTTCTTTATCCAACTTGTCATTCTATGCCTTTTAAGTGGAGCATTTAGCACATTTACATTAACAGATAATATTGATATGTGAATATTTGATCCTGTCATTATGTTGTTAGCTGGTTGTTATATAGACTTGATTTTGTAGTTGCTTTTTGATGTCAGTGGGTTATGTATTTAAGTGCACTTTTCTGGAGGCAGGTCTTTCTCGCTTAAGAACCTCTTTTAAGGTAGGTGTTGTGACAATGTATTCCTTTAGCATTTGCTTGTCTGAAAGGATTTTATTTCTCCTTCACTTACAAAGCTTAGTATGGCTAGATATAAATTTTCTTTCTTGACCAATTCTGACTGTATGCCCCCAATCTCTTCTGGTTTGAATTATTTCTGTTGAATTTTCTGCTGTTAGCCTGACTGGGTTTCCTTTGTACATGACCTGCTCCTTTTCTCTAGTTGTCTTTAATGTTTTTTCTTTCACACTGACCTTGGAAAGTCTAATGACTATATGTCTTAATGAGCATTGTCTTGCATAATATCTCACTGGAGTCCTCTAAATTTCCTGAATTTGCATTTTGACGTATCTAGCGAGGCTTACGGACAATAAGTACAAATATGTTTTCCAAGTTGCTTGCTGTCTCTCCCTCTTTTTGGGATGCCAATGAGTCATAGATTTAGTGTCTTAACATAATCCCGTATTTCTCAGAGGCCTTTTTTTCTGCTTTTAAAAATTCTTTTTTCTTTATTTTTGACGGATTGAGTTGATTTGAAGAACTGGTCTACAAGCTCTGAGAATGTTTTATCAGCTCAGTCTATTCTGCTGTCAATACTGGCAGTTATATTATGAAATTCTTGTAGTGAGTTTCAGTTCTAGATTAGTTTAGTTCTTTCTTAAAATGGCTATTTTGTGTTTTCACTCTTGGATCACTTTACTAGATTTGTTAGTTTACTTGCATTGGGTTTCAACTTTCTCACGGATGTCGTTTTTCATTGCCATCCAGATTCTGAATTCTATGCCTGTCATTTCAGCCATTTTGGTCTGTTAAGTACCACTGTTGGGAAATTGGTGTGGTCATTTGGAAGTAAAAAGACATTTTGGCTTTTAGAGTGTCCAGAGTTCTTGCAGTGGTACTTGGCCATGTTCATGAGCTCCTGTTTCTTTAACCTTTCAATTTGCTGTCCTTTTCATAGTTTTTTGCTTTTGTCTTTTTTGATGCCCTTGAGGTTTTCACTGTGGTATAAGTTAGGTTTCATCAATTGGCTTCATTTCTGGATAATTTTAGGGGGTCATGGCTCAGTTCAGCATTCATGATCTTTGTGCTATAACCCTGGGGGCCTGGGATCAGTCTTATTTTCTTTTTCCCCTTGAGGTTAAGAATCTGCTGGACTAGAGGGGCTTATGCGTTTCTAGTCTGTCTGCTGGCCACAACACTCTGGTAAAGGATACCAGCAAAAGCCCTTTGGTATACAGGCAGTGGGTGGTCATATTCTCTGCTTGCATATCCAGCAGGAATGGGTGTCAGTGAGTCCCATGCATACATATGTTGGTGAAGCCACACGGGGCAGGCTGTGGCTGAATGCATGCAGATGAATCAGCAGGCAGAGGCTGTGGGTGAGTGTGTGACAGTTGGGGAGGACTGCAGATGCGTGCTCTCTGATGAAAGCTCACCTGTAGTAGTTCTTCCCCTATTAAGAAGGGTCTGTTGGTAAAAGAGCTATAATGATGGCTTCAGGTAAGTGAGGTAAGTGCCACAGCTCCTAAGCTGAGGCTGTCCTGTTATCAGGTGCAGTCAGGCAGGGAGCCTGTGATAGAGCTACAGACTCGGGAACACTCAGATCAGGCTGGCCCCATCGCATGGACAAGATAGCTCTACTCTATCCAGGTATAGCAGCCTACAAAGGCTAAAGAGAACTAGAGGAGCATGGCAGCCCTTGAAGGAAGGGTACCCAAAGACATCCTGCATTGCAACCATTCCTGTGCCAAACATCTGAACTCCATGCAAGCTGGAGTTCTTTCTCTGTTAACTTTCTGGACAGTTCCTCCTGACAGCTCATATGTCTGTGGGGGTCATGGAGTCTCCTGCAGCTAGTATTTCAGAGGTCCACAGCAAGAGTGCTCTGCTCCATGCCTATTTACTCATCTCTTCCCCAGGAGTTTCTCAGGGCCAAGAATGGGTGCTTCGGCTTGGCAGCCACATAAAGGGTTTCCAGCTTCCTCCCATTTTAGCCCAGGTCTGTGTCCTCCCTCCATCCACTCTCAATGCCTTCTCTCTGATGATCTGTTTGGAGCGTGTCAGTCTACTTGATGGCCTCTTCTCTTCCAGTGTGGGAAGCTCTTCCTGGCTGTACCTAGTTGGCCATCTTTGCTCCCAGTCTTAACTTTTTATTGTAGTGTCACGACTTTGTTTCTTGGGAGCATTTCAGGCATCATAAGTAGCACTTCGTATAGGTCCCATGGTGTTATTCAAAGTTTATGGTATTGTACCAAACATGATGAACAATGCATGAGAACCATGAGAGATTATTACTGTGATATGATATGCAATTTACTGGAGAGACAAACTGCTCATGTAGTGATGACTAAACGTCACATGGCATTCTAAGCACATACTCTCACCACTAGAGCTCACTGCAACAGTAATGGAAGGCAGCCATAAAATTATATAGTAGTACAATATCTACTACAGTTAATCTTATGTTGTACTTTAGTACTGCATCTTTCTCCAGACTACTAATGGCTCCATGTGCAGCCTGTGTACATATGTTTTGATAAATTTTAACTTTTTATACTAGATTTATGTATATTTTATGGTAGTAAATCATAAAATAGACTAATATGTACATATATTTATGTTTCATGACATAATTTTTAAAAATGTTTCAGCATTTCTAGCCTGTGCCTTTTGCAATTTTTTTTTCAAATTGCTACAGATTTCAAAAACCTTTCCAATATATTCATTTTTAAGGATCTATATGTAAGTAGATATGCAAGTTTCAAACCTGTTTATTTGTTGTTCAGTGGTCAACCATATGTGTTAAATGAAAACATTTGATTAGTAAACTAGTTCAAATTTGAATATATGACATTTTAAAAACATATTATTATCAACTAGTCATTCTTCCTACTGTCTCCTGATAAACATTGTTAACATACCACTCTTGTCAGCACTACTCACATAACCACATAATCAGGGAGGCAAAATTAGGTGTGGGTCTAGATAGAGCTGCCCATTTAATGCAAAATTATGTGCTGAGGTAATTAGATCAATTATTAAAGTTGATGATTAACAAAGATATCTATAGCTCTGATTGTTTTTATCTATCACTTTCTCTTTCTCTATAATTACCGTCTTCTAGCCTGTTCAAAGCCCTATAAAACTGACTTTGATCTTGCTCAATAACAAGTATTCTTCCTTGGAAATCTACTTGTAAGTTTGGGTGTGGTGGCTCATGTCTGTAATCCCAGCATTTGGAGAGGCTGAGGGATAAGGATCACCTAAGCTCAGAAATTCAAGATCTGCCTGGACAACATGGTGAAACCCTATCTCTAGTAAAAGTACAATAACTATCCAAACATGGTGGTGCAGGCTTGTGGTCCCAGCTCCTCTGGAGGCTGAGGTAGGAGGATCACTTGAGCCCACCAGGTGGAGGCTGCAGTGAGCCTAGATCACTCCACTACACTCTAGCCTGGGCAAGAGAGAGAGAAGAAACAAAAAAAAAAAGAAAAAAGAGAGAGAGAAATTCTACTTGTTCTGATTTTCTTTGCCTTTTCAATTTGTTTTTTCTAGCTATCAATTTGGGAATTGGTTAATCTGAACTGGAAATGTTGATATCCAAAATCATTTACACCAAACATATGCAGGTATGACTAGTACATGTGCATTTTCAATGCAAACGTTAAACTCCTAGCATCTTTTTTTCTATAATTATTAATGGACAATAATCTCTTGGTTTTTGGCTCAGTACTGAAGGCTTAGGTAGCATGGCTTTCCTCTGCTAATATCCTCAGCCTAAGTTAATCACTTACTGACTGTGGGCTAATGACCAAATTAGTTAAATGCTGTTTCTCAGTTTCTTTTATGTATAAAATGGGAATAATAATGCATCAAGGAATTGTGTTAAGGATAAAATTAGCTAATATATGTAAAATACTTAGAAAAAATTTGGCCTATATTAAGTTTTTAGTAAAAGCTATGTGTTGTTATACTCTTTGTTAGTATTATTATATTGTTGCTGTTATAATTATTAAAGAGATATTTTCTTAATTACACAAAAATTATCAAATGTAAAAGGCACACCAACTGTTTTGGAGCAGAAGCTTGGCGCAATCTTCTTGAAAGTAGGTGCATAGTCTTTCTGGTACAGTTTCAGTTGTGAAAGCCCGATGTATTTAGGTAAAAGACATCCTAATTATTTTCAGTGGTGAAACTAGATATATAAGCAAGTAAAACATAAAGCAGATACACCAGTTGAGATAGGTTGGAGATACCCATCTGGCATTATTGCCATACTTGTGGCCCCGCGGGAGCTGTTTGGAACCCAAAAGTTTGTTCTATCAGGAAGCATATTTATATAGTGACTCAAATCATAGGGCCACTAATTTGGGAGAAAGAATGAACTTCATGTATATGTATTATCAATATAAATACATTTGAAAAACATTATGTTAAATGAAGAACATTGCAGTAACCTTGATGTATCACTATATTTTCTCACATAAATTTGAAAATACAAAAGAATATTATATATTTTATGGATTTATATATGCACATAATCCTATATTTTTAAAAAGGCATACTTCTTTAGTTAGAAATCTTGTTTCCAAGGAACAAAATATACTGTAATTAACTTGAATATAAAAGAAAATTATGGTAACATCGATTAGCTCAAAAATTGCTAAGCACCTAGAGTATTTGGCTTGAAAACGGGAGCAGCTGACAAAGAAAGGCAGCAGGAAATAGACAAGGCCATTTTACAAACACAGATCAGATATGATAATACTATGGACACTGTTGTCATAAAGTCCTTTATTACCTGAGTAATTTCTAAACTAGTCCTTGTGTTTGAATCACTCCTTAAATTGTATAATCCTTAGCAAGAATGCATTATTGGTTGAGCCTAACTCAAGATTCTGCACTCTGGCCACTTTGGCTGATAGAAACTAGAGAAAAGGTATATCTGGCACTTCAAATCTATAATCGACCATATATCCTAGCCTTCCACTAAGACTTAAACAATGAAAGCTATTTCATTGTTATGAATGGTGTTCAAGTTCATGGTGACAGAGAAAAACAAACCCCCCAAAAATCTAAAACACATGTAGAACACCTTAGAGTTCTTGCTCTTACGACAGGAGTTGATGAGTAGACATACTCAAAAAGTGAAACTTAAGCTTTATCTACAATGTCACAACATTAAGAAGACAATATGTTCTTTTGTCACATGTATGGACTTTTTTTTTTTTGAGATGGAGTCTTGCTTCATTGCCAGGCTGGAGTGCAGTGACACGATCCTGGTCCACTGCAACCTCCACCTCTCGGATTCAAGCAAATCTCCTGCCTCAGCCTCCCAAGTAGCTGGGACTACAGGTGCATGCCACCACATCCAGCTACTTTTTGTATTTTTAGTAGAGACGGGGTTTCATCATGTTGGCCAGGATGGTCTTTATCTCTAGACATTGTGATCCGCCCACCTCAGCCTCCCAAAGTGCTGGGATTACAGGTATGAGCCACAGCACCCAGCCTATGTATGGACTTTTTAAAAGTACATGCAAAACAACAAAAAACTGAGAGCATAAATGCCAAATGTTTAGAGTAACTAATTCTGGGAGTAACGGAATAAAGACAACTGTCCTTCATGTTTTTTAAATAGCATTATTGAGATATAATTCAGATACCATAACATTTATTCATCTGAAGTGCATACTTCAGTGATTTTTAGTACACTCACAGAGTTATGCAACCATCACCACTATTTGCACAACATTTTCGTCATTACAAAAATACCCCATACCAGTTAGGAGGCATTGTCCATTGACTCCCTCACAGCCTCTAGCCATTACTAAGTTATGTCTCTATGAATTTGCCTATTTGTAGACATCATATATAATGGAATCATGTAATTGTGGCCTTTTTTGCCTGACTTCTTTCACTTAAATTAATGTTTCATTTAACACGTTTCATCTATGTTGTAGCTTGAATCAGTATTTCATTACTATTTTATGTGTGAATAATATTGCATCGCCTATTTAGCACATTCATTTACCTACTAATACACTGACAAACATTTGAGTTGCTTTCACCTTTAGGCTAATATGGGTGATGCTCCATTGAGAACGTCTTCCTGTGATCTGTCATTCTAATTTTAATTATGTACCCAAGAGAAATGAAAATAAATGTTAATAGAAGAATGTATACAATAATGCTCCCATGAAGTCTGGCTTTTTTGTCCCTCAGCTTGCAGATGGCCTATTATGGGACTTCACCTTTGATTTTGTGAGTCAATACTCCTTAATAAACTTCATATATAAATCTATGCTATCCATTCTGTCCTTTTAGAGAATCCTAACCAATACAATCTTGGTACCAGAAGTAGTCCTAAAAGAACATAATTTTAAGGAAGGAATCCATTAGTTGGTTTTGGGGTTTCTGGAGTTGGCTGCTTAATATGATTAGACTCCAAAGTGCTAAGGACTATACTTCTAATTGTATGAAGAACATCAATAGTCCATGGTTTGAACTGTTTAGAGAGTTATGAAAAATAAATACATTTCATATTCCTGATTCATTGCTCATAAGAGGCAAGGAGTTTAGTGACATAATACCTTTGACCATACGTGGAGAACCAAAAATTGTAATGACATTGGTTGGGTGCCACTAAGTTCACTGGAAAATGTGATGAAAGAAAATAATGAACCCAGTAATTCTATCGCCCAGCTCCGGAAGCACATACTGAGCCTCAAATATTTTAAGATTGCCCCTAGTGAGAGTTTTATCTCCTGTAGAGGAGGAGCTGAAGTTGTGAAAAATCAGACACAAACTCTTATCATGCAAGTGGCTGACCTGCAAGGAAAGGTGTATGCACAGCCTTGCCAGTTGTCTACTGTTAAAGTAAGGGCATTGATTGGAAAAGGATGGAACCCAGCTACTTGGAATGGGGACATATGGGAAGACACTGATGATGCTGGAGGCACTGAGCTCCTAAATTCTGATGATTCCTTTTTGTCAGAGGAAACATGCTCCCAACCTCCAGTGGTGACAACATCACTTCCCTCATTCATGCTGCCATCAGCCTTTCCACCTTTGTCTGAGGAGATTAGCCATGCACTGCCTGAGGCACCAATGGTGGTCTCCCCTGAGGCAATTGCCAGGCAAGACAATGCTGATTCTCCTCAGGACTCACCTTCAATACCTCTGTTTGCTTCTAGACCTGTAACTAGACTCAAGTCCCAGCAGGACCTGGAGTGTGACCCATGAGGAGGTACACTACACTGCAAAAAAACTGAGTTTTCTAATTTATATAAGCTGAAATCCAGAGAACAGGCATGGGAATGGCTATTAAGGTTGTGCAGGATAATGATGGAAGGAACATAAAGTTGGATCAGCCTGAATTTATTGATATGGGCCCACTAAGCAGAGATCTTGCATTTAATGTTGCAGCTTAGATTTAAAAAAAAAAAAAAAAGCTGGGCCAGGTGCCATGGCTCAAGCCTGTAATCAAGAGATGAGATCGAGACCATCCTGGCCAACATGGTGAAACCCTGTCTCTACTAAAATTACAAAAATTAGCCGGGCATGGCTGTGTGCCTGTAGTCTCAACTACTCAGGAGGCTGAGGCAGGAGAATTTCTTGAACCAGGGAGGTGGAGATTGCCTTGAGCCAAGATCGCACAACTGCACTCCAGTATGAGTGACAGAGCAAGACTGTCTCTCTCACACACACACAAAGGCTCTAATAGTTTATTTGCTTGGTTAGCTGAAATATGGAGCAAAAGGTGGCCTACTGTGAGCAGCTGGAAATGGCTGATCTTCCTTTGGTTTAATGTAGATGAAGGAATTCAAAGACTGAGGGATATTCAGTGCTAGCTTCCAATCTCACTTCCAGCTGTGAGAGTCCAGAAGTCATACCTTCCACCAGTATAGATTTGTGAGGAAAACATCTGCATCTTTTTTTTTTTTTTTTTTTTTTTTTTGAGTTGGAATCTCACTCTGTCTCCCAGGCTGGAATGAAATGGTGTGATCTTGGCTCACTGCAACCTTCATCCCTCAGGATTTAAATAATTCTCCTGCCTCAGCCTCTGGAGTAGCTGGGATTATAGGCACCTGCCACTATGCCCAGCTAACTTTTATGTTGTTAGTAGAGACAAGGTTTGGCCATGATGTCCAGGCTGGTCTCGAACTCCTGACCTCAGGTGATCCACATCTACTTGCAACTGGTATGCAGCCATTGATTTGGAAACTGCCTTTTTCTCCATTTTTGTTCATAAGGCCCACCAGAAGCAATTTGTCTTCAGCTGGCAAGGCCAGAAATATACCTTCACTGTCCTACCTCAGGGGTATATCAACTCTCTGGCTTTGTGCCATAATCTTGTTTGCAGAGATAGTGATCATTTTTCCCTTCAACAAGTTATCACACTGGTCCATTACATTGATGACATTATGCAGATTGGATCCAGTGAGCAAGAAGTAGCAAACACACTGGTCTTATTGGTGAGACACTAGAGTGACAGAGGATGGGAAATAAATCCAACAAAAATTCAGGGACCTTCTATGTCAGTGAAATTTCTAGGGGTACAGTGGTATGGGGCCTGGCAAGATATTCCTTCTAAGGTGAAGGATAAGTTGCTGCATTTGGCCACTCCCATAACTGAGAAAGAGGCATAACTCCTAGTGGGCCTATTGGCATTTTGGAGACAACATATTCCTCATATGTTTGGAGGCAACATATTCCTTCAGCCCGTGTATTGAGTGACCCTAAGACCTGCCAGTTTTGAGTGGAGTCCAGAACAGGAGTGGACTCTGCAAAAGGTCCCGGTTACTGTACAAGCTGCTCTGCCAGTTGGGACATATGACCCAGCAAATTCAATGTTGCTGTGATAGCATTCAGGCTAAGGATTAGTGTGCTTCTGATTGTACAAAAGATAGCTGTACTATGTTAGGTGTAATTATGACCTTACTAGTGTCTTTCTTTGAAGATTATGTGTGATTTTAGGAGATAAATATGGGTTAAAGTTGACAAAGGGTGAACTTGGGATGGTTAATATTGAGTGTCAACTTGATTGGATTGAAGGATACAAAGTACTATTCCTGGGTATGTCTGCAAGGGTGTTGTCAAAGGAGATTAATATTTGAGTAAGCGGACTGGGAGAGGCTGATTCATCCTTAATTTGGGTGGGTACCATCTAATCAGCTGCCAGTGTGGCTAGAATAATGCAGGAAAAAGAAAGTGGAATGGGGAGACTCGTTGAGTCTTCCACCTTTCATCTCTCTCCTGTGCTGATTGCTTCCTGCCCTGGAACATCAGACTCCAAGTTCTTTAGCTTTTGGACTCTTGGACTTACAGCGGTTTGCGAGGGGCTGTTATGCCTTTGACCATAGACTGAAGGCTGCCCTGATGGCTTTCCCACTTTTGAAGTTTTGGAAATCAGACTGGCTCAGACTGGCTTCCTTGCTCCACAGCTTGCAGGTGGACTATTATGGGACTTCACCTTGTGCTAGTGTGAGTCGATACTCCTTAATAAACTCCCTTTCATATACATATTTATACTGTTACTCCTGTCCCTCTAGAGAACGCTGACTAATACAGTGTCGAAAGTGAGAAGTTGTAAATCTCTGACAAAATCGTGCCCTACACTAGAAGTTGATACAGATCTAACAAGGACTACTGGTATAAAATTTTACATATTTTCTCAGGAGTAACATTGACATCCTATCTCATTACTAAAGCATAATAATTACTCTGAATATTAGTGTTTCGTATATTCATTATTTTTTTTTCTGTAAGAAAAAGTGAACAGAGGCTTACTGTAGATTCATTATGCTTAATGAAAGAGCTTTTAGAGAGTGGCGTATAAGAGATAAAACTGAAAAGTACAGAAATCTTTATCAAAATACGTCACTGTTTTCTACACCAGGAGAGTAAGTAAAGAATGGTAAGCAGTTAGGAGTGCTCCAATGAGTTCAGCAATTGTTTCTCGTGTATAATCAAAATTATACTTTTTCACAAACGTGCCTCGAGTACCTGAAAAAAAGGATGTTAGGTGTCTCTGTCTTTCTAGGTACTTGTTTATTTTGTTTATTTTTTGCCTGAGAGTGGAAGACATAAGTTGAATTTTTAAGTAATTGGTTTTATAAAAGCTTTAATTATCTACCCTTAACATTCAGTTTTATCTAACAGTGTTGTTATTTTGGATTATTTAATACTACTTGTTGAGGGTAGCAACTCTGAACAAGTAATATTAAATTCTTGGCCAGTTGAAGAAGTATTCCAGAGTTTGTCCATGTAAAGTTTGTTAGTTAATTGCCAAAGTCTACTGGTTATTTAGAGTAGTGAGTTGATTGAGAATTTTTCTAATTTTTCCTTTTGTATTCACAAATGTTAATGTAAATAGATAGTTCTAGGCTTATCTTTGTGTTTTGTTTATGTTTGTACAGTGCACATGATAAACTGTGCCTACCACTATTCTGTCTCACACGTTATACATCAGTTTAAAGTGAAAAAGATTGTGCTTAAACCTTCAGAAAAAAGGATGAAACACCTATTTAAATGAATGCTTAAAATTTGCAAGACATACACTAATAAACATACCATAACTTTATTATGATTGTTTCCTCATTTATACAGTGGAGATAGTAAGAGTACCTATCCCCAAGTGTCCTTGTGAGGATGAAGTGAGATAATGCATGTAAATCAGTTTAGAATGTGTCTGGCAATCAATATTTATCTTCTCACTAAGATTATATATCTAATAGTCTAAGTTTCTTTTGTCCTCAAATCTGTGATTCTCTCTCTTCCCCCATATGCTCTATCTGCCACTTCAAAGAAAAAAAATTCTACTTCAGGCTGCTAAATCTAATACCTGCGTATTGTGAATACATTACTTTTCTGTATATTATGATAGATCCAAATAGTATAATATTTGGACACCTTAAAAAACCTTATTAGCTGAGGAAAGATGGCCCTTCCTAGGACTAACCAATTCTTGGAAATAATGAACAGCCCAACTGGAAGCATGTCTTTGATATGCAAACTAACCAACCCAAAGCCATGCCTCCTCTTTCTGACTGTACACTCCAGGAGACAATATTCCTCTGGCCTAATCATTACAGGGCCAGGAAACTAAGGACCACCTCTACAGCTTAAAGCCCACCAAAATTATTCAAACCAGTCAGTCCTAAACTTATATCCCTGCCTTGCCTTGCTTTTCCCTCAGAAACTTCAATAAAGGCTCTGGTCTGATGCTGTCCCCTTGCTCTTGTCTTCTAATTCCTGACGACCCTGGTGGCTCTCCCATGTGGCTTTCTGTGGATGTCTTGTCTTCTTTCTCTAGGACCTATGGGTGGAATAAATCTTTTTCTACATTTTTCCTGAGCCTTGTCTCCATATCCTCTTCTGGCTGCTCTGATTGAAAACCATATAAAGCATATAAAACTATCTACAACCACGTTCTTCTTCTACCCCCTGGTTATGTTGTTGGATATATCACTCTCCTCTCAAACACCACATGCTTTGAATCTTATTCCTTATCACTGTCTCAAACTAATGATCAATTACTCATTAGTTTTCCTATATAGTCAAGCATTATTTTTCAAGCGGATCTCTCTTACTGACATTTAAAATATGCTCCAGTCGCTCTTATTTAAAAATACATTTCTCCCTTGACCTATATTTTTGTTGAGCTCTCATGCTGATTCTCCTTCTTTTCACTTTATAGACATGCTTCTTGAAAGTGTTGTCTGCACTATAATTTCATTACTTCAACCCTTACTCCTCACTCACTCCAATTTGGATTCTGTCCTAATCACTACACCTGGATGGCTCACACTAACATCAGCCACGACATTGACAAAGTTTACCAATATCGTATTTCAGTTTCTATTTTTCTAATTTCGTGACATAAAGTTATTTTGTTTTCTTTCTTCTACACTTGGAATTCCTCAAGGCTCAGTTCCAAGTACTCTTGTTGCTCATACCGTACTCTCTCCTTAGGGGAGCTTAATCATACCTATGCCTTCTATTCTTATTTTTTCTTAACTAAAGCCCAGATCTCTTGTGATACCAGTTACATTTATCTAGCTTTCACAGAAAATCACCACTGGACTGTCTCAAAGTTACTTTTAATTCACCATATTTAATGCAATATGTGACTTAGTCTTCACCTAGTAAGTCCAGTCTCAATGAATGGCATCTTTCTATCCAGTTTTGAAAACCAGTAATTTAGGAGTCATCCATAAATACTTTTGTCTTTCTTACTCCCTACATCCAATATATCAGCAAACCTTGCTAATTTTACATAGAAAAATAAAGTTCATGAGTGACAAAATTGTGACTTATTTTGATCAACGCTGTATCTTTAGAACGTAGCACAATACCTGGCAAAGAGTAAGGACTCAATAATTATTTATTAAATAAATAAATTAATGAACATGGGAAGTGTTAACAACTTAACATGTTAATATTTTCATGGACATTAACTACTTTTAATATACCTTATGTTGTAGAAGTATCACAAATAGACGTTAAACATTTTTGGCAGGTATTTTAGGTTCCTACGGCTGCTGTTATAAATTACCAAATATTTAGCAACATAATACGATTTTTTAATCTTACAGTTTTATAGTTTAGAAACCTAAAATTGTCCTCCTTGGACTGAAATTAAGGTTTCCACAAGGCTGCATTTGATTCTGAAGAATTCTCTGGAAGCATCATTTTTCTTGCCATTTCCATATTCTAGAGGCCACTGATACTCCTTGGGCTTGTAGTCTTACTTCTATCTTTAAAGTCAGCAAGAGTTCTTCTTACAATGCATCACTCTGACCTCCTTTTCTGCCTCCCTTTTCCACATTTTAAGATCCTTGTGATTATACTGGGGCCACCTGAGTAATTCAGGATAAGCACTCTATTTTAAGGTCAGCTGATTAACAACCTTAATTTCAGCTGCTGCCTTCATTCCCCTTTACCATGTAATATAATGCATTTAAAAATTCCAAGAATTCAAACATCTTTGATGGACCATTATTGTGCTTGCCAAGTAAGCATATACCATAGATAAATAATCACTGACTAGACAACATCTATAAAATTAACAGGTGGTACATATTAATAACATTGCCATGTACTGAGAGTTTATTACATCATATATACGGTGGTTAGTATTTTAAATGTAGATATATTATTTCAATTCTAAAAACAACCAGATGAAGTATAATTCTAATAGCCTCAGTTTATGTACAAATAAACTGAGTAGTACAAAAGTGAAGTAATAAGCACGGTCATATGCTGTGAAGTTGTTTCAGGCTTCAAAGTGCAGGTATTTGCCTCCAAAACTCACTTTTCAGGAAATCACTGTTCTTCATTGCCTATGAACCACAATATATAGACTGTATTTTGTGGTTTGATTAATCCCATAATGCTCATGCAACTTTCAGACTTTCTTGGGTATATTACTTTTTTTTTAAGACAAGAGTCTTGCTCTGTTGCCCAGGCTGGAGTGCAATGGCATGGTCTCAGCTCACTGCGACCTCCGCCTCCTGGGTTCAAGCAAATCTTGTGCCTCAGCCTCCCAAGTGGCTGGAATTATAGGTGCGTGCCTCCACACTCAGCTAATCATTTTTTGAATTTTTTTTTCATTGAGACACGGTTTCACCGTGTTGGCCAAGCTGGTCTCGAACTCCTGACCTCAAGTGATCTGCCCGCTTCAACCTCCCAAAGTGCTGGGATTACAAGTATGAGCCACCACAACCAGCCCTGTTATATCATTGTTTAAAGATTCTTACAGTCCAGTTATAGTGGCAATATGCTGGTGGAGACAAAAGCGTAAGTGCCAGGTGCGGTGGGATACACCTGGGATCACGCCTGTAATCCCATCACTTTGGGAGCTGAGGCTGTTGGATCACATGGGGCTAGGAGTTTGAGACCAACCTGGCCAACATGGTAAAACCCCATCTCTACTAAAGAAAAAAACAATTAGTCTTGTGTAGTGGCACGTGCCTGTAATCCCAGCTACTCTAGAAGTTGAGGACTGAGGTAGGAGAATCACTTGAACCCCAGAGGCAGAGGTTGCAGTAAGTGGAGATAGCACCACTTCACTCCAGCCTGGACGACAGACTAAAATGCTGTCTCCAAAAAAAAAAATAGAACAAATAAATAAAAGTATAAGTATAAAATAATGATAGTAAGTGTAGTCTATGATGCTTAGGTATAAATGAGAAAGAATCCATGTAAAATGACAACTTAATATTTTTACAGAAACAAATCACATTTTTCTTATCCTTTTTGTACTCCTGTATCAATAATTTTAATAAGAAAAATAGTGATAATAATTGTTACAGAATAGTCAGTTTTTTAAAAAATGAAAAAAAAAAACTACGCTAATTTAGTCCGAAATCAATTTTCTGTGAACCTTGCAGTCTACATCAATATTAACACTCAAATAGTGAAAACAAAGTTCAACTAAAAAAAATCTACTATATACCAAAATATATAAAACACTCTTTCTGGATGTTTTTAAGTAATATAAAAATAATGGATTTTATGTGATGCATTTCTTACATTAAACAGCCCACAATGGACCATAGGAGTTAACATCATCCAACGATGTAAACTGAAGTAGACCAAAAATGATCTAAGAGAAACTTACTTGAGACGTTGCAGTAGTTATAATTGATACCACTCAGAACTATTAGTCTAAACCAATTATAGTAATAAAATCTTATTTATTTTGCCAGTAATAAGTTAAGAAATGGGCATGTGGCCCAGATCTTGTCCACACGATATGAGAACACTGCTGAGTTCCTTCTCAGGAAGGTCAGCATGATACTACAAAACAACATACTTTTCTTCCTTTGGATTTCACCATGTCAGAAATTGACACCTTGAGCTATTTCAATCCTATTGTTAGAAGCCTGAGGGTAAATCCAATATATGAAAAAAATACAGGCTGTAAAAAATCACAGAGAATTGGAGCCAGGGCCTTGAGGCTACCCTGACTCCTTACTTTTGTAACTTAGTGAATTTCATTCTTATTTAAGTCATTCTGAATTGGGTTGCTGTTTTGTGGACCAAAAGCACCCTAAATGATGCAAAGTAAAAGTAAGTAAAAGATTAGATTATTAGAACATAGGAGAATTAGGGATAAATTCCCTCCAAAATTTACAGTCCGAAGAGGTCTAAATTTATTTATAGATGAAGTTGAAGAATTGATTGAAATGAAGAAAACAAAGATAAAATAGTATAAAAGAGAGAAGCAAAACTAGATGAGATAAGGTCATGAAAGAGACAATCTTCTAAATTTTGTCCCTTTTTATCCCCTTTCAGAAGTACCTGAAAGTAACAATTCTGAGGATGAGGAGGAAAATGTGACGTCCATTAGGACAAAGTTTTTTTTCTTTAAATTAACAGGTATGTTCCTAGAACCTAGACCATAGGTGCCTGAAACATAATTAGTCAATCAACACTATTTGCTAAGTTAAAGAAATGATGTCCAAAGACTGGCTGGTGAAAATGATCAAAGCTGAAAATGTTAATTCTTGTATCTACTGTCTAAACCAAAAGTGAGAAGACATAATTTGGTTTTATAAATTCCTGTTAACTGGCTATTATATAAAATATGTTTCTGTCGGGAGTAAAACTTTGTATCAGAGTAATTGCTAGTTTTATTCATTCATAAAATGTCTATTGTAAAAATCACAAAGACGCTATTGATTAAAAATAATAAAATAATGTAACCAGTATTCAAAGCATGTAGTTTTCATTTAAAGCTTCTATTTTATGTGGTTTTTAAATTAAAAGAAACCTAAAATTTGAATGACGATATTGAGAAACACAAAAGGTTTACATGTGTAATGTATTATCAAATGCTGCTGTTTGTTTAATTTGGGACTGTTTATAAGAGGAAACTAAGCTATAAATAGTACAGAATAATAGGAGGAAAAGCAACAAAGATGGTGAACAAGGGACTTAATATATGTTAGATCTGAACAGCATAATTAAAAGAGCTAAATTTTTATATCCAAGTTCCAATAATGTTACTGTTCTGTAGCTAATAAATTCCAAGGGTTAATTTATACTTCAAAAAGCTAGACATTATTGGCCATAGACCATGTTAAGTACATTAAGATTTTTAATAAGATGCATTTTTTTTGTCACTGTAGTATAATCATGCCAGCTGAGTGGGAAGAAATAGATTCCTTCTTCCTCTTTTGCTTCCAGGGCCGCTTTGTTAATTTTTAACTCAAGATGTCCCTCTGCTGGAGTACTGGATTATTGAAATGAAAACTGAATTTTTGCACAGCGCATGCTCAGATTTTGAGAAGGAACTATCTAAAACGTTTCTGCTGCTTTGTAATAAACTAACCATGCCATGTTACTGTTGAAGCATGCTAATTAAAATATACGTATTAATAGTTCTAAAAATTTGTTACAGAATTTGTTAAAAACTATTTCCCACACCAATTTTCCAAGGGCATGTCCAAGTTCCATTCCTGCTCCCCTCATGCTCAACGATAACTTCTCTTTTGCATATAACCTGATTGATATGATCTTTCTAATCTACTAATTTTCTTCATACCAATTCATGTAATATTTTCCCTTTTGTGTCTGACTTATTTTACTTAGAATAATATTTGCAAAAGTCATCCATGTTTTAATATGCATCACAATTTTATTTGATTTTAAAGCTAAAGAATAGTTCATTAGATGTATATATCACATATCGATAAGTCATTCATCCAAATATAGACATGTGAGTTATTTTCACTTTTTGGCAATTGCAAAAAAAATGGTTCTTTTTTTTCATTTTATCGTAATTCTCTTCTATGTTCTATTTCTACATTCTAAATTCCAAAGCTATTTCACTCAATATTTTTTTCTCATTCCTTTTGGGATATTTCCACATTCATTATGTTTTCTTTCTACTGTATCAGTTGTTATGGTAGTAAAGTACACATAACATAAAATTTACCATTTTTAAGCATACAGTTTACTGGAATTAAGAATATTCATGTTCTTGTGCAACTATCACTACTATTCATCTCCAGACCTTTTCATCCTTCAAAGCTAAAACCCTGTACCCACTAAACAATGATTCCCAATGTTGCCCTCCACGCAGACCCTATAACGCAACTGTTTTGTTTTCTGTCTCTATGAATTTGACTACTCTAGGTATCTCACGTAAGCGAAATCATACAATATTTTCCCTTTTGTGTCTAACTTATTTTACTCAGCATAATATTTTCAAAAGTCATCCATGTTTTAATATGCATCAGAACTTTATTTCATTTTAAGGCTAAAGAAGAGTTCATTAGATGTATATATCACATATTAATAATTCATTCATCCATATATAGACACATAGGTTGTTTCCACTTTTTGGCAATTACAAATAATAGTGCTGTGAACATTGATATACAAATATCTGTTCAAGTTCTTCTTTTCAATTATTTTGGCTACATACCTAGAATTGAAATTTCTGCATATATAGTAGTTCTATGTTGAATTTTTTCAGTAACCACTAGAGGTCTTCAACAGCTGCTACATCATTTTACATTCTCATCAGCAATGTACTAGGGTTTCAATTACTACACATGTTTAACAACTTTTTTATTAGTTCAGTTTTATTTTGTATTGATAATAACCATTATAATGGGTGTAAAGTAATGTGTCATTTTCCTTTTATTTTCTTAATGACTAATGATGTTGAGAATTTTTGCATATATTGAATATGCCATTTTCCTTTTATTTTCTTAATGACTAATGATGTTGAGAATTTTTGTATATATTGAATACTTGCATATTTCTTTGGAGAATTGTCTATTTAAGCCTTTTGTCTATGTTTAATGGAATTGTATTCTTTTTTGTTGAGTTGTAGGAGTTTTTTACGTATTCTGGAAACCAATCCCATATCATATATATGACTTGCAAATATTTTCTTTTATTTTGAGTTGCTTTCTCATTTGTTTGATAGTGTACTAGAGTGCAAATAAGTCCAAAAAATTTATATATATTTTATTATATATATAAA
>PVKP010032564.1:0-25811 GCA_004027715.1 Plecturocebus donacophilus | reverse complement strand
TCACTTTCAGGTATACCTATTAAGCATAAATTAGGTCTTTTCACATAGTCCCATATTTCTTGGAGATTTTGTTCATTCCTTTTTACACTTTTTTCTCTGATCTTGTCTTCTCGTTTCATTTCATTAAGTTGGTCTTCGACCTCTAATATCCTTTCTTCTACTTGATCAATTCGACTGTTAAAACTTGTGCATACTTCACGGATTTCTCATATTGTGTTTTTCAGCTCCATTAATTCGTTTATGTTCTTCTCTAAATTGTCCATTCTCATTAGCATTTCGTCAAACCTTTTTTCAAAGTTATTAGTGTCTTTGCATTGGTTTAGAACGTATTCTTTTAGCTCACAGAAGTTTCTTATTATCCACCTTCTGAAGCCTAATTCTGATGATTCTTCACACTCGTTTTCCGTCAAGCCTTGTTCCGTTACTGATGAGGGACTAGTGTCCTCTGTAGAAGGAGAGACTTCCTGATTTTGAGTGTTCTCAGTTTTTTTACGGTGGCTTCTTGGCATCTTTATGGTTTTATCCATCTGTCATCTTTCTAATTACCAACTTTCAAATTAGGTCTGTGAGTGGACATCGAGCTTGTTAATTCCCAGCTCCAGAATCTCTGTAATTTTCACTGTGGTGACCCGCAACGCTAGCTAAAACAGCAGCGTTGAAATTCGTGGTGCTTTTCTGCCCGGGGGTCTCCGGTCTGACTTCCCTCTTCAGTCCCTTTTTCAATCAGCTGGATGCACTGCTCTGCCTTCACAGAGCTCCAAACATTATCCAAAAGGAGACTCAGTCCGTTTACTCTGCACCAAGAGCTGCTGAGCTGAAGCGCCAGCAAAAAAGCCGTGCCAGCTGAAAGGGTCGCGCTGATGACCCGTGGGGCTCCTCCGCTGGGAATGTCCTGGTCCATGGGCAACAAAAATTTATCAGTAAATGTGGCATCCACTGGCTCTCTGCACTTTTACTGGAAACTGCAATCCTGAGCTGCTAGTGGTCGGCCATCTTGGATCTCTCCATTTACGTATATATCTTTATGTTGTATATATGTATTATATATAAGTATACATATATAATATACATATATAACCTAATATAATATATAACAGCATAATATACATATACATATATGTGTACATATATAATATACATACACATAAAGATATATATGTATATTTGGAATAAGTATGCATACCATGTTTCAAACCTGCCCTTTACTCATTATTATGAATATTCCTCCATATATTAAAATATTATTCTTAATCATCATTTTAGTGGTTGAATAGTAATAATCTATTTAGTTTGTTCTCTGTTTATTTGGTTTTGTTTTTGGGAATAGGAAACTGTTCACACCTAAATGTGTGCATCCTTCATGTTTAGACCAGGCTACTTGAGTTCTCAAAAAAGTGCAGGAGTTAGGAAATGCAGTAGTTAGGAATGATCTTTTATTTACAAGTTATGTATGTTTCTGTATTCTGCTCATATATGATAATAGTAATAGACTTATATCTAACATTTTAAAATTTATAGTATTTTCACATTTATTTCCTCATTTGATCCCTGTAACATTTTGTGAGATAGGGAAAGGCTTATTATTCTCTCCTTATAGATAAGGAAACTTATGTCCACAAAGATGAAGTGGTTTTCCAAAGGACATGCAGTTAATAAATAATTGACATAATTTGAATTTGGAATTAGAAAGCAAATCTTCTGACTCCTAACCAATACTCTTTCAGGTACATTTTGTCATGTCCTAACTTCACTTTCTTTAAGTGCTTCTTTCTAACACCTCTTATTCAATTATTGTCTTACATATATTTTGGATCATACCTTAGGAGAATGTAGCTTTCTCATGAATTTCCTCATTAGCCCACAACTGAATATGGCCAGATTTTTAACAATAAAAACACATTTTTGTTCCTTTCAAGAATGCAAATATACAGTATTTTATATAGAGAAAAAAACTCTTAGCTGCTGGATTCTTATTATGAGGCTTATGAGATAATATAGCTACTCAGGCTTTTCTCAGGAAGAAAATCCATGTCTTTTGTTGAACAGTTTAGAGAGTCTAGACTGCCATCATTCAGTGTTTGAATATTTTGATTTCAAAATGTAGATAAGTGAAGAAATACAGTGTAAATGCCAGGGAATTCAATAATAGGACAAAAACTCCCTATGAAAACATCACTGCAAAAAGTCTACATATTTTTCATAAATAGGAATGAAATGCTTTTAATATTATCCCTGTTTTCAGAGTTAATGCTTAGGCATTAACTAAAGTATGCTAGACGCTTTTAATATATTTCCAAAGGCCCAGCCAGAAAGCTATATTGCATATACACATATTATAAATGTTCACAAAATTTTCCAAAATTATTTTGCATGTGTCAGCTTGAAAGGCATAGGAAACAGCTCACCTGCTATCTCCTCTATCCAGTCAGGAACACGTGCAGTAAGTACAATGGTTGTTCAGTGCACAAAGATTAAACTACTTTAATTACAGTCAGATCAATAATAAATTGAGATCATTAGAGCCTTAGCTCTAACTGAACCCCAGGTAGCCATAGAATCCCTATGATACTTGAAGAAGAATTGACACAGTTTGTCAGGCCTCACAGGTTCAAGAAGCAGACAGCCTGGCTTTGTTCCTTCAAATTAGTTTTGAGTGGAAGAATCTTAGGCTTAAGTGAGACCTGGATCTTGTCTTGGGGTGATCTCTGAAAACTGGGATATAATCTACTCTCCAGGGTAGAGGAAAATGAAGGGGTAAAGGAGCAAACTCTAGGGCATGGAGAACCCCTTCCTACAAACAAAGATCTTGGTTGTGTTCCCTCACTTCCAGAGAGCTCACTGGATCCAGCACACCCTTGAGTGTCAAGGTCAATGAATACTGAGTTTAAAAACAATATTGGCATAAAATTGAATGGAGCAGTCATGAGAAAGATGGAAAAGGATGAGAAGGGAACTTCCTTTGGACTTCTGAGAGCCTAAATAAGTAGTGTATATTTCTTAAATTCTTGTAATCAGACCATTGTTGGCTATTGGTAGAGGGAGATTCAGATTTTCCACGTCTTTTTCCTTCCGTTTCTTGGTCCTTCTGCCACTGCTTCTTTTAAAAAGAAATAAACTCATTTTTTTTCTCGGCCTTATGTGGGAAACCCTTTTGGCATTTTCTAACTGCCAAGTGTTCTATAACTAGCCATCTGTGGAATACTTTTTTCTTAAGTTATTTTTTAAATTAATTCATTTCCCTTTTCTCTCTCACACACACATGCAAACTAGTATTTGAAGATCAATGAGTAAATGATCTGTCTTGTAACAACTTCCCTTTTTCAGCTGATCCTTATTGCATGCTTTTCTGAATGCTTTCTCCTAAAATCACTTAAATAATTTCACTGAAACAAAGGAATGATTGTTTGTACAATCATTTATTGTACAAGTATTGTACAATATTTGTACAGGTATTGAATATAACATTTTAGACCTAACAATTTGAAGTAACTGAGCTTTTCGAGGGCCCTAGCCAAAACAAAATATAAGATAACCTGTCACATGTATGTCTTCAAGGGACTGTGCTAGCCAAAGTTTCCACCCAATCTGGAGGCAACTTTGTGCTTTGTGCCACAGCAATTTTCAGGCTTCATTGCATCAATCAAATTGTTCTTGTAGTGGTTACTTCCTCGAGAATTCGTCAGCTGGGAGATTGTATCATTGAGCCAAAAGAGGCCACTGGAACAGCCATACTCTACATCCTTTATGGAACCATTTAAGAAGATGCTATAGTGGCAGCTGCCTGTTTGTAAGAACAGTCTTGGTTGGAGGTCTGCTAAATGAAACCTAATTTAGACTAGTAGATGATCAGATGACAGAGAATGCCAAAGATACAGGGAATTACAAAAGAATATGCTGTGAGACTTTCTATAAGGAATTAGATGCATCTACTAAAACGTTGAGAATGGTGATATTTGATTTATATTTGAATTCTGTAGCTAGTCCCACATGAATCATCATTGACTACTCTCCCTCACCTAGCATATGCAAGCATATAATAAATGAATAAACTTGTGGTTGTGGATAATCTTAGTGACAGACATTCAAATAAACAGGCATATATTTCTCTTATTTAAAAATAAACTGGCCGTCTATCCAAAATCCAAATACAATTTGTATCAGAAAAATTATAGTATAGGGGTGTGTTTATATTATAAGAGAAAGAGGAAGGGGACCATTTTAGTCTATGTTTTCAATGCTTTACTCTTCATTCAACATAATTGGAGTTGAAACTTTAGTTATTCTAAAGTCATGGTGGGGAATTCCTTATAGAAATGGTCATCCTAGATTATGGTGTGGATTTTATATGCACTTTCTCATGATGGACATAGACTGCTTTATAGATTTTTTTCCCCTAAATTTTATTAGTCAACTTTCAACTATCTGTGTATAAATAATCAAGGTGATGTTAACTGCTTTCTGGATTTTCTTGAGCAATCAAACGCAAGATTGATTAGTGATTTCTGTCTGTAGAAAATGTTTGATTCCAGGCTGGCTTAGCCTCACCACACTTTGGACTGCCTCCTCCCTGCCTGAGGAGGCTCAGAAAATACACAATCATTTCAATACTAACCTAATCAAAATAAAATCAGAAGATAAATTTCTCCCCTGAATATTAATACAAAACTCCAAGAGAAATGCATTTGAGGTAATTTTTTTTATTTACATAACTTAGCTGTGAATAGAGGCCTGTGATTCCACAACGTCACTAATGTGGAATATTTTCTTTCCTTCCATGAGTCCAGACTCTAGACTTTGGGGGTATAGGGGGAAATAGTCTTGTTCAAGCTGGAGTTCCTTATTAATGAGAGGTGCTTTAGAAACCCTGAATAAAGCTTTGGACCAGACAATAACAAAGGCAATGTGAAAGCTCAGAGCCTTCTAGAGTAAAGGATCAACCTAAATCATGCCTGTCAGCTGTCTGGTGACAGTACCCAGTAGCTATCCAGTAGGCACCAGAGCCTCCAAAGTACAGCTGGTGGACCTCAAGAGAATGGGAGCTAGCTGAAATCCATTCTCTCCTTCTTAATGATTATCCATTAGCACACCGTGTTTTTATTGCAGAATAGATTAGAAACAATTAGCAAATGGAAAATTGAAGAGACTCTTGCTGCTTTTAGTGTTTAGATGTAACTTTCAAACAGAATCAAAATGTTCTTTTTAGATTCAGATGTGCCATTTTACCTGAATTCCATTTTATTCCTCTGCTATGGGTTACATGCTTCATTCCATTTAAAAATGGAAATTTTCTGGACATGGGTTCAGTATGTATTGCTGATTGCTGCACTTATTTCAGATGCTTTATAGAAAGCATTCTTTAGTAAGCTAACTTTCTCATGCTGAACAATGTATATTAAAGTGATGGTTGAAGCGTATTCCAGAATCATCTTTTAACTCACAAGAATATGGAACTGTATTGACTGCTGCCAAGACAGTTTAATCATTCATTGTTAACTAAGAACATTATCATTTTTATTGTACTTGTCATTGCCTATTACTCTACTCTTGTCTGAAAAGGAACTATTTTATAAGAAAAAATAATGAAATTAAAGGAACAATAGTTCTGATTTTGTCGATGCTCAGGAAGTGAATCACTCAATGCCAGTCCTATGGAATTCAGGGGAACATCATTAGGACTTTATGAATTTCAACTTTACTAATGTGGATTTTTTTATATTTCTCACATAGATTTGGATGAAGCTTTATGTAAATGAAAATTTTCTCATTTCTTATATTGATGGATTCTTTATTTGCATTTTTATTCTACCTCCTCCAAAGAGAAGAAAACTTGGTTAATATGCAGATTAGAATTTTTATTGAGGATTGTGTTTTATTGTTCCTAAAGACTAAGGTAATAAAGAAGGTTAGAATCCCCTGATGAAATCTGCATCACATTCAAAGAAGAAATAGTACTTAGTGAGATTCTGTCATGAACATTTTCACAACTTTATTCTATTTCTCATTATATCCCAATTATCAAATGAAATAAAACAAAGCTATTTCTATAGAATGAAGCATATGAAAATGGAAAACTATCTGTAAAAATGAACAAAGAAATACTGATCTTCAACTATTTCCATACCCTTATTTCTAAGCTAATGTACCAACTCTCCTTCTCTCATTTTATTTTACCAAAGTAATCTAAGGCAGAGAAATTAAATTTCTATCTAATATTATGGGTTAAAACATAAGACTTTGTGAGAAACAGAGATAATATCTAAATAATCGTGGTGCCTCCTGGACTTCCTAATATGGAAGTCATCTAATATGATTAAGTAATGCAGCACTAGTAACATCACCAGAGTTCACAGTAAAATATTTTCATTCATCCCCACTGGAACGCCAAAGAAGTGGACTTAGCATCAGAGCTTAAGAAACTGGTGACTTCCTTAGCTGTAAATCTCTGCAAAGAAATGGAATCACAGTTTTGATTTATGTAAGGGCACAAACCAAACCATTACTCTGTATCCACAAATGTCAATTGGAGAGGAGCACTAGGTATCTGAGAGGAAGATCTTTGAGGGATATGCTGCTTTTCCAAGTGCTTATTTATTGAGAGTACAACAAGAGGAGAACATAAGAAAACTGTGATAGGGATTGGGAGAAGGAAGGAAAATGCCATGGACACATACAGCCAAGCAACTTACGTAGTTTGGGTCACTTGTTATCTGTTAACTAGTCCTGACTCCTCTAGTGAATATTAGCTAAAGCAGCCCACTTCCTCACCTGTGTTTCTATTGGATCTTTGGATTGTATAACATAGTGTTTGGGCACAGAAATGAAACTTCCTAGTTATATTTTTCTTAGATATATACTATAGTGATGTGTATTCTATGTAATTCCCCCAACTGTAATACATTTCAAATCACTTTATTCTAAAAGTGAAGTACATCTTACATAGAGCAACATTCAAATAAAATATTTGCCGTAGAAAATAGAGAGCATAACAATGGTTACTAGAGGCCAGAAAGGGTGAGGCAGGGAGTGGAGATGGTTAATGAGTACAAAAATATAGTTAGATTGGATGATAAGATCTAGTATTTCATAGTCACAGGGTAACTACAGGCACCAGTAATTTATTGTACATTTAAAAATAACTAAAAGAATATAATTGGGTTGTATTGAAAAGAAAGGATACGTGCTTGAGGTGATGGATACCCCATTTACCCTGATGTGATTATTACACACTGTATGCCTGTATCAAAATATCTCATGGACTCCATAAATATATACACCTGCTATGTACTCACAATATTTTTTAAATTCAAAATTAAAAAGTTAAATGTGTGTCAGAATTTCTAAGGGCACTCCAAATCATTGGTTTGCCTTGCTAGACAATATGTAAATTATTTTAACAAAATATAGAGATGGATAAAAGGAAAAAAAAGGCTATGACTTCTTTGCCACCCACAGGGCTGTCAGAAAAGGGTATAACATTTCACTTGTAAAGGAGTAAGTTTCCAGATTGCATTGGAAATACAGTTATATTTTATTTCATCTGACCAATGCTGAATTAATAACCTATGTGAAAGCTTTATTTACAAATGAACACTTCAAGCATGCATTAAATTAGTAACTAACAACATACCTTATGAGACCAGGAAGAATGGTTATGTTCATAATGTCCTATTTTTAAAATTTACTTTAAGTTCTGGGATACATGTGCAGAATGTGCAGGTTTGTTACATAGGTATACATGTGCCATGGTGGTTTGCTGTACCCATCATCTAGGTTTTAAGTCCCACATGTATTAGCTATTTGTCCTAATGCTCTCCCTCCCTTTGAACCCCCATCTGCCAACAGGCCCCAGTGTGTGATGTTCCCCGCCCTGTGTCCATGTGTTCTTACTGTTCAACTCCCACTTATGAGTGAGAACATGTGGTGTTTGTTTTTCTGTTCTTGTGTTAGTTTGCAGAGAATGATGGTTTCCAGCTTCATCCATGTCCCTGCAAAGGACATGAACTCATTCTTTTTTATGGCTGCATAGTATTCCATTGTGTGTATGTGCCACATTTTCTTTATCCAGTCTATCATTGATGGGCATTTGAGTTGGTTCCAAGTCTTTGCTATTGTGAACAGTGCTGCATTAAACATACATGTGCACATGTCTTTATAGTAGAATGATTTATAATCCTTTGGGTATATACCCAGTAATGGGATTGCTGGGTCAAATAGTATTTCTGATTCTAGATCCTTGAGGAATTGCCATCCTGTCTTCCATAATGATTGAACTAATTTATACTCCCGCCAACAGTGTGAAATCATTCTTATTTCTCCATACCCTCTCCAGCATCTGTTGTTTCCTGACTTTTTAATAATCGCCATTCTAATTGGTGTGAGATGATATCTCATTGTGGTTTTGATTTGCACATAATGTTCATTTTTATACTTAATTATTTTAGAAACAGGGTGTTGCTATGCTGTCCAGGCTGGACTCCAACTCCTGGGCTCAAGTGATTCCCCTTGCCTCAGCCTCCTCAGTAGCTGGGACTACAGGCATGCACCACTGCACCTAGCCTCACTTAATTAAAAAATATCTTTATAGAACATTTTTAGCTCATTGCTTTAGAAAGTATTAATGTGATGGTTTGGATCTGTCATTCATTTTTTCAAGTCATTACTCATGTCCTTCATATTTCAGAAGGATTAGGAAGATAAGAAGACCAACTTTCAAGATTATGTAAGATTGATAGAAAAAGCAAGCCAGTATTTCCACCATCAGCTTGAGTTAAGATTCTGTATTTTGACTTATATCAGGTGATAGCAGCAAATGTTTTTCAATTTGAGGTATTTGTCAGAATAGGCAGGAGATCAGGGCTTATTCACACTTAAAAAAATTTGTTCTTTAAACACAAGATTGAGAAAAAAAAATCAAGCTATGATTATGTAGCCTAGTAGAAATAATATTTCTCATCCCTTAACTTGTAAACGAGAAAGATCAGTATCATTCTTTCTGTAGTATAAATTTTGAAGCTCAAGACTCAAAGCATTTGCCAGACTTTAGTAAGGGTCATCTTTAAACCAGTGAGAGATCCAAAGATCCCTCTCCACTAGAATTCCTGGATATAAAAGAATGTAACTGGACTTGACTTTAAGCTACTCCAGACACTCGAATGTTCAAACATTTTTCAGACAAGCTGAAAATTTATTTTCTATATTATTATATAAGAATAATTATTCTATATTTATAGATTGAATTTAAATTTCTCATAATTGGAACTTTTGACTTACACACCTAGCCTAAGTAAATAAAAATGTTTACTTTTAAAAGTCCAATTAGATTGGCTTAACTAGTTGCTTTAATTTAAGTATTCACACAAAAGAAAAGAGGTTTTAACGATTAGTTTCTTGCATATGCGATGTAGTCTAGCTGATAGTTGTTGTAGTGAAGGCAATTTCTGTTAGTAATTGCTGATTATATTTGCTTACACCTTTCTTTAAAGGAAACGTGTCTGTTTTGACAGTCTCATATTTTTTGCTCATTCTGAAAATTACTTGGGAAAATTACTTGAGTGCAGAAAATTTATTTTCTTTGAATCATAGAAAAAATCCTTCCCTCTGGAACACAAATACTGTAGTCCTGGTGAAATCTAACTACTCAACTTCACTAGTTGGTTTTGTTTCAGTAAGGTACTGCCACTATGACTGATCCTCAAGAAAAGAAAACAACCAGTTAAGCATAATAAATATTTGATCTAGTAACTTGAACATAGTCACTTCAAAAATCAGAAACAAATCTGTAAGGGAAGATTTTTATTAGAATTCTCTGCTGTTTTATGCAGTAGTCAAGAAAGAAACACAATTATCAAAGATCTACATCAATAACATATTTCAGATTGTGATTTGTGAGATCAGTGTAGTAATCATACTTGGAGTTGCTTGTTTTTATTTCTAGCAGACAGAATCTGAATTTTGATTTTGGATTACCGGAATAATCTTTCATATAGTCCTGTTGTCAGTAAAAGATTGGTTTCCTTAAGTACATAGCCAAAGCCATTAAGTGGAAAATTGAGATAATAAAAGTAGGCAATGTAATTCCATCATCACATGCAATATGATTGTCTAATATTGTGTCAAAATGTCAAAATAGTTTCAAATAGTTTATGCATACTCATGTGGCTTGAGGCAAAAGGTCCTAATACTGGCTTGTTAGGGCTAAAAGCAAATGCCCATATTTAAATGCTTGTGTCAGTAGGAATTCAGTAATTGCTAAAGGTATATCTGCGTTTGCTGTTCTAATAAGATAACTGAAGAATATGGTGATTAATATTATTTTAATAATAGATGAACTCACATAAACACCTAATTCTTAGGTTAGTGGGTTGTATTTATGCATGACAAATGGGACCTCAGAGGATCAAAATTCATGATTCAACTAAATATTTTCATTCCTTTCCAAGAACCTAGTACATAACCTGCCCATAGGCAATCAATATATATACGCCAATTAATTAGCTTTGTTTTTGCTAAAATTGATTTCCAATAATTCCTAAAGAACAAGGCTTCATTCAAGGAGAATAATATGTAGGAGTCATTTTACCAATAACTGAGAATTGAGCTTAAAGTGCACAGGAGCGATCTATGAAATGCCATCATGATTTCTGAAAAGCTTTAGCAGGGGTTACTAAATATAACAGATTATTTCATTCAGTGCCATCAGTCTGATTGAAAAGTTAGGTCTTAACGATGTTAATAGCTGGTGCTTTGTTCCTTGCTATGTGTAGCATTTCCCTGGTTAAGATGTCTTACAGTCTTCTCAAATTAGTATCTTTCAACCTTCTCTGTTTTTTTGGGCATTGTGTCTATTTTCTGAGAAGTCTGCCTGCTGTTTGTTTCACGCTTTAGTAGGACCTACCTAGAAGATTGAAAAGGAGGTTGTGCCCCCTACTTTTCTAACATTTTAACCCACCAGCATTAAGCTAATGACCTACTGGTATCTACCAGAAGATTTGGTAGTGTTAAATACATATGCTTCTAGTAATTGGCAATGTGAAATATTATGCCAAGTCTTGTCATTCACTGGCTATCATGAACTCCCCAAGGTGCCATGGTCTGCTCCTCCAATAAGCTCAGTTGAAATCTTTGCCAACCAAGAGATACTGTGACAGGATTATTCTTATTTGCTATTGTTATCAGCTTTGATGAGCCACTGCAGCCTAGAGAAAGCCTTCTTAGAAAGTTTCCCAAGGCAATTCTGCTATTCCCCTCTAACACCTATGGGATTTACATACGCTATGCTATCATATTCCCTATGATAATTTATGTAGAGTCCTGTGCACATTACTGACATACTATAAGTGTTGAATAAATGTTAGCTATTTCTATTACCAAATATCCATTATTATGACTGAGTCTTTCTAGTTGCCCTCAGTCTAAAATGGCTTTTATACTTCAGTCTAGGATGCTCTTACTAAACAGCAGCTCTTTCCCTGACTAGATAGCTGTGTGTTCTCAAAGTTTCTATAGTGCACTGTGATTACTCCTACTTTGGTACTCATCTTGCCAAACAATACCTGCAACATTTATCCTTCCTGTTTTTTAGCCATACTATAAATTGTGAAAAAGCAGTATCCCTAGGGCTTTAGCATGATGTCTACACTTTTCATGCATGTAGTAGGTGTTCAGTAAGTGTTTGTTGAATGAATGAATGAATGAATGAATGAAAAGTATCCTTGTATCACATGTTCTGAATTACTCCAACAGAGTAAGAGTAGTCCTCAAAGAAGTTGTGCATTCTCCAGTTGCACTCCCAAACCATATGGTTAGTATAATCAACATATTTGTTATGAAGAGATGCAAAGCATTAATATTAGCAATTATGCTCCAAATACTAATCTCAGGTTGGGTAATAATAACACTTTTATGTTAATTAAAAATCCTTTGATTACATAATAAATAACTATTATTTTGCCATCATTATGCAGTATCATTACTGATTGGCTAAAATCTGCTTAGAGTAGCACCTTCGAAAAGGCCCTTCACCTCTCAAGTAACTGTTACCCACATTCATCAACCCTGGTAGCCCCTCCTTATCACGTCTTAACCCTCTCTCACTTTTCACTTTTTCTACCTGTTTTCAGTAGTCTCACCAAATTATATGCACAATCTCAACTTCTCTTGTTTTTCTTTAGTCAAATAGCAAGATTCTGAATAAATTTATTTTTGATCCTTTTATCTTTACTCCTTCTACCATGGTCAAGATAGCTTTCTATATTATATACTTCTATCCTTTCAACCATCCAAACATTTATTCATTCAACAATAATTCACTGATTGTTTGATACTTGCCAAAAACTGCCTCTGCCTTCTCTGAGCTAATCATTAAATGGGAGAAACAGATGTTGAACAGACATTGAATTAAAAGCCAGTGGATACTCCAGGTTTCCTTCTTTCTATTATATGACCACTCCCAAATGAAGACTACCAGACACAGATTATTGTTGCAGAGCAACATTTTGACAATATTTTAGATAAGGGTATTAACAAAACAATAAGAAAAACCTAGGAACTAGTATGTAGACAAGAAGGTACACTAGAATGAAATGCATTTTTAGGTGGTCACTATCAAAATTCAAGCTCTTGCAATTCATTGCCTGGCAATAGAAGGAGCAGCCTCACTCCTCAAAAGCTGTGAAAGAGCAGAGGAAAAAAGCACTTACAGAGAAATCTCCTGGGGATTTCTTAGCCAGATGTTTGGAAATATGGTTTAAATTCTTCAGGTTGGAAGATTCTAACCTATGCTCCAAGGATGACTGATGAAGTACAGAAAGAAAAATGAAGTTTACAAAAAAAAAACCACGAGGTTATAAAATTTCATTACCTGCCATCACCCCGTTTTATTTTAATTAATTAATTAATTTTTGAGCCAGAGTTTCACTCTGTCACCCAGGCTGGAGTGCAGTGGTGCAATCTCGGATCATGGCAACCTCTGCCTCCCGAATTCAAACAATTCTCCTGCCTCAGCCTCCCAAGTAGCTGGTAATACAGGCAATTGAGAGCACGCCTAGATAATTTTTGTATTTTTAGTAGAGACATGGTATCTCTATGTTAGCCAGGCTGGTCTTGAACTCCTGATTTCAAGCAATCTGCCCACCCCTCTTACCAAAGTGCTGGGATTACAGGTATGAGCCACTGTGCCTGGCCCACCACCCCATTTTAAAAACCAAAACCCTAAATCACTCATCTTGAAACAGATGTGATGCTGACTATAGACATTAATTAATTGTTAGTCCTGTTTTGGCTTATACATGGGGGCAGCCATTGCTATGCTGTTTTATTCAGGCACAAAGTAATTGTATTTTATATGAATCCAAACATCCTAAAATACTGCCATTTATTCCTCGATTTATTAACTGCTTTAGAAAATTGTATTTCTTATTATGGGATGGGTGGCCCTTTACAAATCTTAACTATTTTATCTCAACAACAACTTTATGGAAAATGTACTATATTTTCCCTATTTTAAAGATGAGGAAACAGACATGGAGGTTACATTACTTGCCGAAAGTTACTAAATTAGATCTGGCTGGGTTCCAATTATTGTTCTGCAACTTACTGAGTTAAAACTCAACCAGTATGCAAATGCAAATTTTCCTTAATACAGAATATAAAGTGAAGAACAAAAGAGTGTACAGCACACCAACCTGGGAAGCTTTTTGCCATTAGCCTTTAGTTCGGATATTTTTAAAGGCATGTAATTGCCCCTTATCCATTTTTCTTTTTCCCAGTGTGCCAAAATCAGCAAGCCAAGACAGTGGATTGCAATGGGCATGTCTTAAAAACCAGTTTCCATGAAAACAGCAATTAAAGGGCCTAATGTGCTTGCTGCCTTACTTTTATTATGAGTCTAGTATCTAGTCTGTTAGTTTATATACGAAAGAGACTATCTTGCAGGGAGTGCAGCTAAACCTTCTCAAGGGTCTTAGGTCAGGGCCCGGAACCTCTGTTCCTGACTAAACCACCCAGGTGTTTGATTAGATACAGTTATTTCTGAGTCCACTTATGAGCAAGGCATACTATGATGGAGTCCTGATGTACCTACCTGCTAGTGAGAAGAATAAAGGTACGTTTTGTGTTTACTGCTGATGATAAAATACTTATTTGTGTAAAATGTAATTCACAATTTAATCATTCTTTTAATTTATAGTTTTTAATTAAAAATTAATTCTTAATGTTTAATTTAATTATAATAATTATTAATTAACTTAATTTTTCTTTTCTTTCTCCTTCACTATGCTTCCTTTCAAATTATTTCTTTCTCTAAACAACATTGGAAGTGTGGCACTGAAGTGATTGATTTTTGTATCGCGTTGTACTTAATTAGCAAGTTGTGACATTTATTTGTTTAATATTTCTCTTTCTAAAAAAAATTCTTATCTTTGTTTTGGTAAATTGAAGACAAAATGTGGCCATGGCAAGAATAATTAACCATGAACCCATCTATACTATACGTGCTCAGCCTGTGATGCCCATGTTCTACAAAGAGCAATTTAAGCATGAGTGATCCCAGGTTTTAAGCCCCATGAAACATCAGAGATAAGTACTAGGTCCCTGGTTATTTTGATGTTTTAATGTTTAATCTGTAATTTGCAATGTATTTTAATTAAATCATCAAAATTATAGAATTTTATTTGGAAAAATGTATTCGTTTGTTCTTGGTTCAATACAAGGAATTGGCATTTCTAATATGTTGAGAAGATTTCACTTTCATAAATTACTAGGATAAATCCTTGAAATTCACTAGCCATCAGGATTTGCTGCTTTTTTTTTAAATTTTTTATTGCATTTTAGGTTTTGGGGTACATGTGAAGAACATGCAATATTGTTGCATAGGTACACACGTGGCAGTGTAATTTGTTGCCTTCCTCTCCCCTTCACCTATATTTGGCATTTTTCCCCATGCTATCTCTCCCCAACTCCCCACCCCCACTGTCCCTCCCCTCTTTCCCCTCAAAAGACCCCAGTGTGTAGTGCTCCCCTCCCTGTGTCCATGTATTCTCATTGTTCAACACCCACCTGTGAGTGAGAACATGCGGTGTTTGATTTTGTGTTTTTGTGTCAGTTTTTTGAGAATGATGGTTTCCAGGTTCATCCATGTCCCTACAAAGGACACAAACTCATCGTTTTTGATGGCTGCATAATATTCCATGGTGTATATGTGCCACATTTTCCCTGTCCAGTCTATCATCGATGGGCATTTGGGTTGGTTCCAGGTCTTTGCTATTGTAAACTGTGCTGCAATGAACATTCGTGTGCATGTGTCTTTATAGTAGAACGATTTATAATCCTTTGGATATATACCCAGTAATAGGATTTGCTGCTTTTAATGATTCATTACCTGTTGGCACACTTTTCAAAAGTATTCTCTTTAGCTGTTTCCTTTCATCTTGCCCTACCTTTTTTGTGAATAGCCTTTCATGTTTAGCTCAAAAGAGTATTCGTAAAGGTTTATTTTGTTTCTTTGGGTAGAGATGCAGATTCATAATTATAATGCAGTTCATAGCAGCAGTGAAAATTAAAGTCTTGAAAACCGTACCTCAGTAGGGTCCTAAATATTTTATGACAGGTCTAATTGTTTAATAATTATACGAAGGACTTATAATTTGAAATAACTTATCCTCTCAATGTACCAGGTCATCAGGATTCATCTATCCCTTAATTTAGTAATTTTTTATGGCAGAAATACAAAGTACCATGTACTGTTCCAAATGCTGGAGTACAGCAATGAGCAAAACATAATCCCTGTCCACAGGGAGCTCATAGTGTAAAGAGTGTAGACAGACATTAAACAAATAAAGATATAGTTTTCTTTGGAGAACAAACAAGAAGGGTTAGATCAATAGAGAGTGCTGAGATAAGGGTTCCTCTTTCATATAGGATGGTCAGGGAAAGCTTCTCTGTTGAGGTGGTATTTGAAGGATGAGAGGGGAAGGTTCAGGTGGATATCTGGAGGAAAATTATTCAAGGCAGAGGTGTCAGGCAGTTCAACGAGTCAGAGGTGGTAATATTAGCATATTAAAAGGACAAGCTGGGAAGCCACTGTGACTTATATAAAGTGAAAAAGAGGACGAATGATACATAAGAGCAAAGATGTAGTACTGGTCAGATCACAGATGATCTCATAGGCCAAGTCAGGGCCTTTGTCTTTGAGTGAAATGAAAAGCCATTGGAAGGTGTAGAGTAAAAGAATGACATGATCTGCTTCATGTTAAAAATTAATGTTATACTACACGTATAGCTTACATGGTACTAGTGGGCAACTAACAGAGTCAATTAGGAAATGCTATCAAGGAGTTCACAGTTTCGCCTCCACCCCATGTAGGTAGCCTCATTTAAATTGCTTGGTTCCATAGACAAAGAATGAACCTCAGATTTTAACAAAGCATTGTGGGCATTTGCTCTGTAGGTCAGAATGTAATTGGCAAGAAAGTATAATTAGTTCAGCCCATCCCATCTATGCTGCAAAAAGAAAATAATAAGTATACTCATTTAACTCAGCCATCAGCAGTGCAGCAAAAACAACTCCCACTGAAGTGAGTCAGGAGTATCTTCATAAACCAAGGCAAGCATAAATGATGGCTCGGTGGCCTCAAGGAACTAAAGTACCTTTCTAAGCACCTAATTTACTACCAGACTGTGATTCAGGCTAGGAAAAATCGAATCTTTTATTATTTATTCAGAATACAGTGAGCAACTGTGACTAAATATTGAGAATACTTAAAAGAATGGAGAGTTAATATTGCTAAGAAAACAAACGTGTAGCGTGTAGTTATTGTCATTGCTTATGTGTATGTCTGCCTTCCTGTCACTACTGTTTACACACCCATCTCTTTGCTTTTTTGTTGGATTGTACCCATAATTTAATGTGCTTGTACAGAATTAAGCATCCCTATTGTAATGGTCTCATACCTGCTTAATTTGTCTACTCCTATTTCCTTCTAATGCTAGAAAATTAGCGAAGCCCCTGGCAACTAAATATAGTCTGCAGAGCTTACCCCAAACCTATGAGATTTGAACCTCTGTTAGTGTTTACTCAGAGTCTTCATACTATCTTTTATTTTGGTCACTTGGCTTATGGTCCCCCTGTTCCTTCCTCTTTCCTATGGTTTTCAGCAAATATCCAGATTCTGTAAACATTACCCCAGTAGATCTGAATTGCATAAAGTATAACATCAGTGACATCAAAATGTGTTTCATAGCATATTTTTCCGGATGACTGAAGCAATCTTTACTATACAGAAAGGTGATTTTAAAACAGAGCCTTATTATACAAAATTACAGCTAGATAGGAGGAATGAATTCTGTCGTTGTGCAGTGGTAAAGGCTGAAACATAACTTAAATTTATTATACAGTTGCAAAAAGCTAGAAGAGAGGATTTCTTTTTTATTATATTTTAAGTTCTGAGGTACATGTGCATGTTTGTTACATAAGTATACATGTGCCATGGTGGTTTGCTGCATCCATAGCCCCATCATCTACATTAGGTATTTCTCCTAATACTATCCTTCCCCTAGTGCCCCACTCCTCTGCTAACCCTCTCCTAGCCCCCTACCCCCCACTCCACAGTCCCGGGTGTGTGATGTTCCCCTCCCTGTGTCCATGTGTTCTCATTGTTCGACAACCACTTATGAGTGAGAACGTGCGGTGTTTGGTTTTCTGTTCTTGTGTCAGCTTGCTGAGAATGATGGTTTCCATCTTCATCCATGTCCCTGCAAAGGACATGAACTCATCCTTTTTTGTGGCTGCATAATATTCCATGGTGTGTATGTGCCACATTTTCTTTATCTAGTCTAACATTGATGGGCATTTGGGTTGGTTCCGAGTCTTTGCTATTGTGAACAGTGCTGCAATAGAAATACATGTACATGTGTCTTTATAATAGAATGATTTATAATCCTTTGGGTATATACTCAGTAATGGTTTTGCTGAGTCAAATGGTATTTCTAGTTCTAGATCCTTGAGGAGTTGCCACACTGTCTTCCACAATGATTGAACTAATTTGCATTCCACCAACAGTGTAAGAGCATTCCTACTTCTCCACATCCTCTCCAGCATCTGTTGTCTACTGATTTTTTTAATGATTGCCATTCTAACTGGCATGAGATGATATCTCAATGTGGTTTTGATTGGCATTTCTCTAATGACCAGTAATGATGAGCTTTTTTTTTGTATGTTTGTTGGCTGCATAAATATCATCTTTTGAGAAGTGAATAGCTCCTTCACCCACTTTTTGAAGGAGTTGTTTGTTTTTTTCTTGTAAATTTGTTTAAGTTCTTTGCAGATTCTGGATATTAGCCTTTTGTCAGATGGGTAGATTACAACATTGTTTTCCCATTCTGTTGATTGCTGGTTCACTCTAATGATAGTTTTGCTGTGCAGAAACTCTTAAGTTTAATTAGATCCCATTTGTCTATTTTGGCTTTTGTTGCCATTGCTTTTGGTGTTTTAGTAGTGAAGTCCTTGCCCATGCCTATGTCCTGAATGGTATTGCCTAGGTATACTTCTAGAGTTTTTATGGTTTTAGGTCTTACATTTATGTCTTTAATACATCTTGAGTTAATTTTTGTATAAGGTGTAAGGAAGGGATCCAGTTTCAGCTTTCTGCATATGGCCAGCTAGTTTTCCTAACACCATTTATTAAATAGGGAATCCTTTCCCCATTGCTTGTTTTTGTCAGGTTTGTCAAATATCAGATGGTTGTAGATGTGTGCCATTATTTTTGAGGCCTCTGTTCTGTTCCATTGGTCTATATCTCTGTTTTGGTACCAGTACCATGCTGTTGCAATTACTGTAGCCTTGTAGTGTAGTTTGAAGTCGGGTAGCATGATGCTTCCAGCTTCGTTTTTTTGTTTGTTTGTTTGTTTGTTCATTTTTGCTTAGGATTGTCTTGGCTATGTGGGCACTTTTTGGTTCCATATGAAATTTAAGGTGTTTTTTTTCAGTTCTGTGAAGAAAGTCAATGGTAGTTTGATGCGGATAGCACTGAATCTATAAATTACTTTGGACAGTATGGCCGTTTTCACAATAGTGATTCTTCCTAACCATGAGCATGCAATGTTTTTGCATCTGTTTGTGTCCTCTCTTATTTCCTTGAGCAGTGGTTTTTACTTCTTCTTGAAGAGGTCCTTTGCATCTTTGTTAGTTGTATTCCTAGGTATTTTATTCTCTTTGTAGCAATTGTGAATGGCAGTCCATTCTTGATTTAGCTCTCTTTAAGCCTGTTATTGGTGTATAGGAATGCTTGTGATTTCTGCACATTGATTTCATATCCTTAGACTTTGCTGAAGTTGCTTATCAGCTTAAGGAGATTTTTGGGCGGAGACAATGGGGTCTTCTAAATATACAATCATGTTGTCTGCAAATAGAGACAATTTGACTTCGAAGAGAGAATTTTTGAATGATCACAACACAAAGAAACGATGAATGTTTGAGGTGATGGATATGCTGATTACCGTGATTTGATCATTATACCTTGTATACCTGTATTGAAGTATCACTCTGCATCCCATTAATGTGTACAATTATTATGTGTCAACTAAAAAGAAAAAGAAAAAATTGAATCTTAATATCTTATATTGGCGTAGAGTGTACAGTATTGTTTATAGTTCACTACAATTAATTGACTCATATTTGGCTAGCCTTAGCACATACAACTTGTATGGTCTTATAGGTACTGTCAGGATGGCACCTTTGGTCATTCTGAAGTGTGATTCTGAAAGATCTGGTTTTAAGTTTCAACATAAGCTATTTCAATTTTAAACTATACCTTGATCTAAGATAATCACATTTTTTTTTAGAGAGATTGGTAAGTAATTAGCTGCTGCAACTTCTAATGACAATAGAATACTTAACTATAACATGAAATTACCAAAGGAATTCTTTTGGAATGGAATAAATGCTCAAGCAGGTTATTCTAGTAGGAAGACATTCATGTAAAGTAGAGTTATATGTTGCTTGGCCAGTATAGACTACAGAACTCAGTTTTGATCCGTTGTCTTCTTGCTGTAAGAATACACTTTAGACGACTATATGAGTTCAGGCTGAGGCCTACGAAGTGCTCTTTGGACAACTGTCTAGAGAAGGCACATGCTATTCCAAAAGTACTAAGCACCATGGTTGCCAGAATCTAGTTTGGAAAACCAGTGCACATGATAGACACTTAAGAATTCTTTGTTGAATTGAATGAGTAAACTCTTCATTAAATGGCATATAGAAAAATTGGTCTTCATAAGTCAGCCGGAGGTGATACCCCACATTCTGCTAAACAACACACATTATATGAAGATGTTGTTCAAAGGAGTTCTGACCTCTAGGCAAATCATGCATTGTGATTCTTTATACAAACCACTTTCTTTCTGGATTCAGAACTTATATCTGCTTTGCCTAGAGAACAGAATAGAATAGCAAAGCTCATCTGAAAACGTTTTATTTGATATAAACCAGCACACATAATTGAATGTCTTCTTTCTCGAACAACTGGCATTTGAGAGTCAATCAAAGAACAAGTCTATGTCTCCTTTCCCCAGTAGTGGGCTTCACAGCAGTGCAAATGGATCCATGACAGGGCAGGAGAGGGAAGAATCTGATGTGGAGTGCATACAACCCTCCCCCTGGAGACATAACTTGGGCAGGAAAGGAAAAGAACGTATATCTGGTACACCCTGTCTCCCTTACAGTCATCACCTTTCCATCAACTGACTGTTTATTTTAATTGGAATTCAGTATTTAACCAGTTCTGCCTGAAGCTTAGTGAAGGAGTTTAATTCTGAGAACTCTGTTCTCACTGGAGGGCAATATTCTCTTTCTCTTGGGGAAGGAGTGTTGTTTGTATTCTCCTGATGTTGAGGGATATAGTAACCATCCTTATGTAATAACATACCAAATGCATTTTATCTGAGAGTTTAAAAATGCAAAACCATCCAGCTGCTGATGTGAATAGATGATGCAACTTATAATGACTTGGTGATAGCAATTTATTATATACCAATCACGTGCACTCAGAAGAACCTGTGCATGAAATCAATGTGAGCGCTAAGACTAAATACAAATATATTGTGGACATTTAAAGTTTTAGGCCCCTTGATTATCTTTAAGGTAATACATACAGCATATTTGCCAGTATAGATTTTTCTTCACCAGCCATCTGGTAAAAATTAGTATGAGATAAATAATTTAGCTTCCTTCTGTTCAGATACAACTTCATTATCCTCTTCCTTGATGCTGTGAAAAGTCTTCAGAAATAATCAATGGTAAAGTGCATTTGCATTCCTGCCAACGCTGAGCCTGGAGGTTTCTGACATGCTGACGTTTGATTCTTTTTCTCTGTGCACTGTGAAAAGGAAAGGTGCCTGCTATTATCAAGTGGCCCCCAAATAATTGCAGGCATGGTGGCAGCCTTGCACAAGCGCACTACCTGCTGAATCACAGTGTGAGGAACCATGAGATGAGACAACTGGGATGTTCGAGAACTGCAAGTCATTTTTCAGGATTTAAAAAAAATAATATGCAGAACATAAGAAAGAGATTTAGGAGCAATTAGTTACATACTCCTTGTGACCCAAGGATTCTCTCTCTACCACAGAGAATATCTTACCCTTGAAGTACAGTAATTGGTTTGTAGAAGGTATTTTTCCATTCATAAGAAAAAAATCTCTGCTACTTTTCGTACTGGACTTATTTCTCCAATCTGGCTTGAGTTGAGGAATCTTATGGTAGAGTTGTAGGAGAGCAGGTGCCAGATTGTGGAGGGCCTTGAACGCCCGGCCAGGGAGTTTGGATTTTATCCTGTAGGCAGCAGAGAGCCATTAAAAGATTTTGAGCAGGAGGAATGTAAAAAATAGGACTTGATTTGGATGCACGCTTAGTATAAAAGTGCAATGATAAGATATATTAAGGGAGTGTTACGGTTCTGTTCACAGCATGAATATAACTGTAGGATTCATCTCTACTAGCTGACTAGTTCAGCTTTTATAGCATGCAAATTTTCAGAGCCAGCTGTAAGAGGTTGATGGTAAAAGAACAAAGTAAGAATTGATCACGTAAATGTAACCGTAAAGAGGGATTTTTTTGTTAATGATCAAGATCACTGGTAGCACAGAATAGTAATCATTTTAAAGAGTGACTGTAGAATTATTTGTTATTTTGTTTGAGCTCTCTGAAACCACTTCTATGCTATATAATTACTTTAAGTTTTAAGTGCTCCCTGCAGGGATAATTTATGCATTTTGCATTTTCATGCAAATGCTTTAACAGTCTACATTGTTGAAAATAGAAGCTGAACATTATTTCCGATAGGTAATGGTGGTGCAAAGCTTATGAAGTATGAATCATTTTTATATACTCTCATAGTTTATACTATATTACTGTGTTGTTGTGTTTTCAGCTTCAGTGATACTTAGGTAACAAATATTTGAAAATTTAAATTGCATATTTTGATAAAGAACTGTAATTTGCCTATTTCAAAATTTAATGTCATCAAAATCCGTTTAAAATATTAATATAAAATGTTGCAGTATTTCAGGAAATACAGAGTGAGCCAAATTTAATTTGAACTAAGCTGCTAGAAGCTCAGTTATGAATTGTAGCTAGATATGTGGCCTAAACACTCCTGTAAAGCATTGCATTTTTGGAATTCAGGCTTCACTGCAGTTGGTTTCTACAGAGCCATAATATAAGGTGATAACAATCATAAGCAGCATCACAGATGATGGCAGTTTAATCATAAATAGAAAACCGTTGTTTGTTTACTGCGACATAGCTACACATCTAAGCATTATATGTTGCTTGTGAAAATGTGATTCACTTTATGATAGTGGCATTCATATTTCAAAGTGTCTTGTTTTAATGAAGTTTCACAGGATTTCTTTGCACCAATCTTGAACTTTTCAAGAGTCCTGGATTTCCTTTTTTTTTTTCATAGATGGATGTGCATTGTGCATAGGAAAATCTCCACAAAGAAATAAGTTTACTCCTCTATTTAGTTCCTCTATAGATGCTAACTTCACAGATGAACATTACTCACCTTGGGCAGCCTACCAGATTTTATCCTGAGCTCTGAGCACAGCTGGGAGTTTGGACAGGAAGCAGAGATATATTCGCCAGCAGAGGGGAGACAACTAATTTTCCCACCTTCCCCATTAAACATTCACAGATGAGGGTGGTGGATATTTCTCAAAGTCCACAGGTTTATAGAATTGGGAAAAGCAAATTGCCCATTTTTTTTTTACTTTCTGTGTTTTTATTCTCTATTGTCTTTATCTGTTTTGTGTTTTTCTGTTTCACTCTGTTTCTCTCACATATGTATGCATATGAGTTCACACACATGCAGATACACACACAAACCTGGCTAAATAATTTATATATCTCCTTACATGCGTTACTCACATCTGTACCTGAAAAGGCAGAAGCCTAAATTCAGTAAAGGTGCTCTGAGATCATCTCCTGAATACTTCTAGAGTAGAGTTCACTGGAAATAAAAAACCCAACATGTGTCCAGACTTAGTTGTGAATATTTTTGCAATAGAAGAGTGAACTTTTCATGGCATGACCTAGGAGAATGTTAAGTGGGCAGATTTATATAAGATAAATGGAAAGCTGCTGCCTGTTGTAATGGAAAAAGAAGTGGCCTGGAGGAAAGGCTGCCTGGCCTGGCTTCTGCTCTGTGTCAAACCTCTTCCTACCCTATGGAACTCAGGATCAGTTAACACTTCTGGGTCTTCAGTGTCTTGCAGCCCCAGGCACATCACATTCCAGTACCAGCAACCTTAAACAGATTCCAGCCTCCTCTTGAAGGAGCTACTTCCTTGCACTGGATTAGTTCTCCAGCAGAAAGTGTTAATGCCAGGTTCCAGTGTATTAGCATCTCGAGTTTCATTTCTTTGACTCTAAAACAAGCTCTTTGGAGAATTTTTTAAAAGACTACCAAAATCCATATAATCATGACTTTTGTTATCATTACTTTTGTTAAACTGTCCCTTACTTGTCACTTGAATGCCATAACTGTTCAAGCAGTTCTAGAAAACTTTAAATGTAGGCACTGCTTAAACATACAGTACTTGTTTTTCATTATTGTTATTACTAACGTACATTATGAAAGTAGAACTAGTGAAACAGTGGTTTGGAATAAAAGAAGTGAGATAATAATATTGTAGTTTTTGTAGCATAGTAATTAAAGTGAGATGTATAAATGTCATTTGGCCTATTAATACTGGATTATTTCACAAATCCCTTTATTATCATGTGGGCTTACTGATACACATTATAGTAATTCTAGTATTAGAATCTTAGAATATTTTAAGTCTTAAATCAAAGGCTCATGTATTGTCATCCTTGAAAACGAATCACTACTGTAAGCATTTCTCACACGTACAATTAATGTGTAGCATTAGCCCCTCACAGAAATGGAAAGGTGCGTTTCTTCTCTGCTTTTATTGACAAGCACTAGTTTTTATACCAGTTGCAAGTTGCAGGATGGGGAGAATGCAACAGTTTCTTATATATCACACAAATGGAAAGTTAAAGGAAGGGAAGGGATCTGGTAGTTGTTGAGCATTTCCGCCTAGGCTAACTGCTTCCCCATGCCTTCTGTCATCTTCCCTATGAGGCACAAGATGCTGTCCCCATCTTGCAGATGCAGGATCAGAAAACACATAAATTGCCTACAGTCAGAAAACTGGGAAGTGGAAGACACAAATTTGAACTGATCTCTTCAAAGGGGCCAGAGCACACAAATAGGAGGGAGGGCTGAGCCTTTGGCAAATGTTGAAATTGCATGTTTAGAAGGGAATTCACATTACTGCTATTGTCTACCCAGTGACTACTCTGTGGGTGAAAAAGTGCACTTGCAATTGAGTTGATTTTTAAAATGACTTGTTAAGGGCACCGTTGCTGTGATTTTCTCACCTGTGAAGTGGGAGAAACTCTCCTCTCAGACTAGAGAGATGTAATTACTGAGAGGTGCCTTGAAGAGTAAAGCAGATTGCTATATATTCCAAAGAGGGCTGTCACAGTGCCTGGGACACAATAGGCTTTCAGTAAGTCCTAGATGAGAATTGCTTCTTCTATTTGAGTCTTAAATGAATAAATTGACTCCCTCCATTCAGATTTGTGACAAATGACTGCCACTAGCATCCTCTCATGTAGCTCCTTTCAAGGAGCTGATGAGAGTAGAAATGCACTCTTCATGAAAAGATTCCTCTCTTTAGCACTTGTTATCCTTAGCAGTCATTTGCAGATGTAATGTGACGCAGCAGTTCAATAGTCCTCTGCAGCACCATTCTCATCCATTCAAATCCTTGCTTTATAGATAAGGCCTTTGCACCTTTCCCTATGACACCAGCTTTTATGTTTTACAGTAGAAAGAATGTATTAGTAACTTCCATTTGAGCAGTTGCTTTTGTCTAGCATTACTTTTCTACTTGTTCAAGAAAGTCTCCTTTCAAAGTTTTTGAAGAAGCAGACTCCTGATTACTGTGACACTTTCCTTCAGAGACAAACCCTACCAAATGTAACAGACCTGCTATCCAGTGTGAGTAAAAATTATGATTCTCAAAAATTTTTTGGCAGGTACGGTGGCTCATGCCTGTAATCCCAGCACTTTGGGAGGCTGAGGCAGGCAGATCACCTGAGGTCAGGAGTTCTGGACCAGTCTGGTCAATGTTATAAAATCCCGTCTCTACTAAAAATACAAAAATTAGCCAGGCATGGTAGCACATGCCTATAATCCCAGCTACTTGGGAGGCTGAGACGGGACAATTCCTTGAATCCGGGGGAC